>PVLC010027064.1:0-22197 GCA_004027655.1 Graphiurus murinus
ATAATCAGCCTGTTGGCAGCATTGTACAAGCTAAATTTTGTCAAACTTATAAAAATAGGAAAAATTGAGAATTTTATCCTGAATCAGAAAAAGAAAGAAATTTCTTCATGGTGTTCTTTTATTTCCTTTAGTTTTTGTTGCACAAGAGTCTTAGTTTTATGTGTTTTGGAAATAATCATACATTTCCACTCAGTCACACAACTATTCTTAAGCCCATCTTGTAATACATGATTTTTATTCCCCAAGAAGGAAGCAAAATTAATGTAGAGGAGGGATTTACTTATAATACAGAATACCTCATTCAGTTTTTTCAATTAAGAAAGAAAGGACTCAATGTAACTATCTCAACCTCAGTTTATATCCTTTGTTTTTCTCTGGTTCTCCTTTTGCCTTAAGCAATGAAAAGGATTAATTTTGTGTAGTAATTTAAATAGAATTACTTGCTAAAAATCCTCTGCCAAGATCAGTGAAAGGGGATTAGTTTTAAGATGCACTAATCAGAATATTTCTAAGAGAAGGACCATAAAGGAATAACTATTAACACTATAGTTACATCTATTTTTATGTCATCTTAATGCATGTTTTCTTTTAAGTTGCTTATAAACAATTTAGAGTTCTTGATTATAGGTTTTAAAAATTTATTTATTTTTATACTTTTATTAGTGCATTATAGCCTCACATCATAATGTAGTTTATAATGATAGTGACATACATGCACGAAAGCTCCTAAATTCCTCAATTTATCTGCCAGTATTCTGTATCATTACATAGAATATATTCTCTGAGTTAGACCAAAACATGAAGATTATTGCTAAGCTCCTTTCATATTTCTGTATTTCTTGACTGGACTTTTTTGGGCAGATACCAACTCTTTGCCTAATAGCCATGATTTTTTTTTTCTTTTATCCCAATGCTGGCAAAGTAGCCTGGATGTTCTTGCTCATCTTTGGAAGTAACACTGTGGAAACATAAACCTTATTTTTGGGAATCAAGTATAATCTACCCCCCAGGGAAAGCAGAAGAGATAGGAAATACAGACACTTGGAACAGAAAATCAGCAGAGGCATCTTCAGTGTACTTCTAGATTTATCCACAATTTCTAAGAGTAAATCCAAAACAGGATATGTGTGGGTAAAAAAAAAAACAACAAAAAAACACACACAAAAAACACTACTGTTTCTTTTTTTATTCCTGAGGGTTTATACCTTGACAGCATTTGTTTTGATTTAACATCTCATATTGCAATCTACTACCTCTCCCATGACAATTGACTCAGAACCGTCATTTAACTTTTAAATTATTTACATGGAAGCTATAATAGTTCTCATGAATTGCATGCTTCTCGATGGAATCAGATACATTATTAGACTACAAAGGCAAGAGAGTAGGGTGGTTCAGAAGAGGCTTGGAGTTTTCAGGAAGGCAAATGTCTAACCTTGAGGGTTGAAGGAAAATAAATGAATACAGGATTTGGAGTCTGGGAGATCAGAAAAAGTCAAGTTCAACACTGAAAATACAAGTCAAATTCTTATTCTATGGCTTCTATTTTTTTTTTTTTTGCTCTATTTCCTGAGTATCTCAGTCAGTATTATCATTGTTGTGACCCAATAAGCCCGACCACACTTCCTTAGAGGAAGGAAAGTTTATTTGATTACATTTTTTTTTTTAGATTTCAGAGTTTCAGTTCATGTCAGGCCAGGTCTGTGGAGCTCAGCCATGGTGGAAGGAAGGAGAGAGAGAGAGAGAGAGAGAGAGAGAGAGAGAGAGAGAGAGAGAGAGAGAGAGAGAGGGATATGCTCTGATCTTATATCACGGAGGTGGGAAGCAAGAAAGAGAACAAGGGGAGAAGAGATCTTAACTAATCCCCACGGCCATACTGCAGGAACCCCTCCTTGGCAAGCCCCATCTCTAACATGATTGCCTTGTTTCCATGAGGTATGGGGGGCAGTTTAAAATCAAACTACAACACTGGATCTGCTATAAAAGTACTTTAGAAACTGAAGACAAAAATTTCTTTAGGGCTAAGATAAGAGTAGAATATGTATATAGTTACATAGAGCACTTCAGGGCATTCTCTATCAACTAATAAAATGCAAGGGGGGAAGTAGAATTTCCAGGTGGAGGAATTCATTTTCAAGATTTTATATTTTTGCAGGTAAAATATAATATGTGGTTTACCTTATTAATCCCCAAATAAATAATAGTCTTTTGTTCTTTGGAATTTCCATGCTTGGCATCTGCAGGTGGGCCACTCAACTTTTTGAGGACTCATTCCTCATCTGTAAAAAGGAGACTACAATAGTACTTACCTCTTAGGATAATTGCAAGGATTGTCAACATATCTAAAGAGCTTGAGCAGGGTATGGTAGCATAAGCCTATAAGCCTAGTACTTGGGAGGCTGAGGCAGGAGGATCTCAGGTTCCAGACCAACCTCTGTGACCTAGCGAGACCCTGTTTCAAAACAAAAACTAAACTCAGAGATAGAATGCTCCTGGATTCAGTCCCTAGTAAAACAAAACAAAACAAAACAAAAACAAAACAAAACAAAACAAAACAAACAAAACAAAAAACCAAAATGCTTAAAAGGGTTGATAATAGATAACAAGCACTCAATAAATATTTTCTAATATTCTTAAACTCTTACAAAGGTCCTGTTCAGACCTACTATCAGCCTCACTTTGTAGATAAAAGCACTGATATACAAAAAGATTTAAATGGAATTTAATTGTTACTATCATTAAGTGGTGAAACAAAGTTCAGAATCTAGGCCTTTGGTCTTTTGACTAATTTTTCACATGCTTCAACATCTTTGTGTGTGTGTGTGTGTGTGTGTGTGTGTGTGTGTGTGTATGTGTGTGTGTGTGTGTGTGTTGTTTGGGACAGAACCCAGGGCCTCACACACCTTAGACAAGATCTTTACATTGAGCTATACCATCATCGTTGCTTCAATATTTTAATATACTCATTATTAATTTAACAAAATCAGCTAGAATTATTTTATGAATGCTAATAAATAATTTGTTTTTATATTATACTTTCTAGTTAATTGTGATCTGTTCACCAAAATCCAAATTTTTTGATAAACAAATTCCTGTTTCTTAAAATTGACTACTTCAGAGGCAATATTTGTGACTTGTTATAGGATCTCATAAATAAATCAAGGTTAACCAGTCAGATTTTCAGATTACAATTGAATTTTGATGCACATATAAACAAAAATACCCTATACTATACTCGAACTTCTGCTCTTATAGATAAAAAGGAAATTCTGAAGTCCAAAGTGATTTGGTTCTGAACATTGTGATTTATTTAAATCTCTTGAGTAATGACAACCAAATATAATCTAGGTTCTGAGCCTTCACATTTTTGAAGCAAGTATAATTATACTTACATAATATAGGCACCCAAATAAAAAGAATTTACATTAGGATTCTTTTTTTTAGCTATAATAAAGATGTAAGATTTAAAAAAAAAAAAACAACTCTTTCTTATGTGAAAATGAGAAACCACTAATGAATGTTGCTGCAGTTGATAGAATGAGACTATCTAGCAGCATCACTGGGCAGTGGACATTGAGCCAGATCTCCCTGTGCTTTAAAAAAAGAAAAAAATCCTGAAATACAGGTTATTTTGTTTACATCAACTCAGGGTTAGGTTATAAAGGAATTTTAAGATATTTCTGAAGCAAGAAATATTTTCCAAATGCTTTGAAAATGAATGCATAGATGTCACATTAAATGAAATAGCAAGTAGAAATTTATCAAGGGAAGTGAACACTGAGTTTTGATCAGATTTAGGAAAATTGAAGCATCTTCTACTTATGGACTCTATTTTTCTTAACAGATGAAAGATCTTACTTGAAATGAAAAGATCTTCTCAATGTGTGATTTTAGAAAGTAACTTCATAGATATTAGCATTTCCCTATCTGCTCTAAATTTTATTAAATGTACTAGGCTGTATTTTGCCTTCCCCTTCACAATATGAGGTACTTTTTATTTTTATTTTTTTGTGGTACTGGGGATTGAACCCAGGGGCATTCTACTTCTAAGCTACATCCCCAGCCCTGTTTTTTATTCTTTATTTTGAAACAGGGTCTCAGTAAGTTGTGGAATGCCTCACTAGGTAGCTGAGGCTGGCTGTGAACCTGGATCCTCCAGTCTCAGCCTCCCAAATGCTGGGATTACAAACGTGTGCCACTACGCCCAATTCAGAGTTTGAGGTACTTGATGGCAGGGATTGTGTCTGAGGCTCCGGCAGCCAGCACAGTGCCAAACACAAACCGAAAACTTGACATAGACTTGTAGGATTTGTTGTTCTCCATTAACTCAATTGTACAAGATATGGTACAAGATAAATGGTCTGCTTACATGGCGTGTGTGTGTGTGTGTGTGTGTGTGTGTGTACACACATGTGCACTTGAGTGTGTATTTTGGGGAATTTTATAACAAGTGGAACTGCAAGTGGCTGCAGGGGGAGAGAACAAAATCTTCTTTGCACAAACAATACTTTGGAAATTAAGGGAAACTTTATTCACCCCATAATGTCTGATTTCCTTAACCCATTTCCAAAGCCCTCACTCAGCCCCAGCCAGTTTAAGCACTCTGAAATACCAGTGCTTAAATTCTAATGGGGAAAGACTTGACCTGTACCTTACAAGACACTTGAACGTGGAAGAGTGGCCAGTGCAGACTGTGAGGCACAGGTGTTCCCTGCTCCGCGCTGGCAGTGGTCCGTTTCTGACAGGCTGCCACACTGGGCACGATCTGAGGCTCCCAGGTGGTCTTCAAGGACATCCTGCACTGCAGCCAACTCATCCTGCTGAGGTCGGGAGAGGGCTTGGGCACACAACCACCGGTCCATGGGAGGTAGAAGTGAATTATTAGAGGGCAAGAGTTGGCATTTGGAAAAATAAATCCTGACTAGTGATAAAGAGATGATTAATTTTCTCAGGACAGTTGTGCTGTATTTAATTCTACTTTAAGGTCAGTGGAGACTTTGAATGAATATTAAAGAGAAGAAGACTATTGTTAACACCTTAACATAATGTTTACTTAAAAACCATGAAGAAATCTCCACACCCAGGGATATATAATTTCTATGGCATCTTGCTTTGTGCATTTTCTTTGAGGTCCTAATAAAGACCATGAACAGCTGCCCAGACACAAATTGAGACAGGATGGTTTCCTTCTGCCTCTTAGCTTATACTGGGCTCTGTAACTTCAGGTCTTGAAAGTTGGTAGGGATTATTAAACCTAGGTCAGACACATCAGTCTGACCTGGTACAGAAAGAGCACTACCCCAAAAGAAAGATGAATCACATCATTATCCCATGCCTACTCCCTTTTCTAGCCTCCCAGTATGCAAGATCATCCAAACCAGCCATTCTCCCTTTAAATTGCATTTTTAAACCCTCTGGTATTGTCCTTTCTTCTTCATCTCCAAACAGAAATATACATACCTAGCATTTGCCAAATCCTTATGCTTGGTGGTTTGCAATTTCTGTTCTTGGGCATACAAACTCCTTTACATGTCTTTAAGCTCTTTAAATAACTGTCTGTCTTCTGTTTCTGAAATAGGAAATACATATCAAATCCATGCTGTTTTATAATTATGATTGGCAATGTTAAGAAAAAATGCTCAACAGTACATAAAATAGTTGCATGTTTTAGTCCTGAGAGTGTCATAGATTGAATGACATATGGTCGGTCTCCTGAGAATCCTCTTATCACCTTTTCCTGCACAGAGGCCTCTCACTTTTCACATGTCTCTTTGTGTTCATTGTCTCTTGCTGATGAGTTCAGTTTCTTCTTTGAGGTTTACAGAACCGAGAGTAGATCTCTACCACTCTGTAAGTTCACAGTCCATTGTGAGGTTGTACTTATACATCCATTTGCAATACCAGACTGGGTATTGATTTAGATGTATGAGTCATTTCGTATTTACATATCTATTCTCTTTTACATAAAATGAAATTTGGTAAAATGGTAGCAACAAAAATGTTATCATGGAAATCAGTTACTTGAGAAATGAAACAGCACTACTTAGGAAAGAACTCTCCTATCATCAGCAATTTTCCTTATTTCCCTCCCACAGTTCTTAGGTGAGCAGAATTGACAGGACAATTGCATCCATTCTATTTGTGGTTTTAAATAAGAATAAAATTATTCTATAGAGCGATATTAGTATCTTTCATAAACATTATTATTTGAATTACAATGGAAGTTTTGTAAGAATTTACTTTGCTCATTTATGCTGATGAGCCTGATGAACTTTGTGTGTGTGTGTGTGTGTGTGTGTGTGTGTGTGTGTGTAGGGAGTTACTTGGTATTGAACACAGGGACATTCTACCTCTGATCTACACTTCTATCCCTTTTTAAATTTTTTTTTTTTGAAACAGGGTTTCACCTAGGTTGCTGACAGTCTTACTATATTGCTGAGGCTATTCTCCAACCTGTGATTCTCCTGGCTCAGACTTCCAAGTACTGGGGTTACAGGAGTGCGCTACCATACCTGACAACTTATCCATTTTTAAAAAAAATTCTGATAATTATTTATAGTCTTGGGTTTGCTCTATCACTGCCATTGTGTATTAAGTAGACACTTTAGAAGGTAATGATACAATCACTTTGGAACACATATATAAATTATCATGATACCACAACTTTAATTCTCAAGTCTTCTTTTCATCATCTCTCATGTTCTGCCAGGTGATTGGAACATGAACCTCATTTTAATGAGAATGATTTCATATGTGATATGAAACAAAATTTTAAATGGATATTTACATAAGCCATCATATTTATAAAGAGAAATACCATTGTTGGAAAACTCAAATGAATCTGTACATAGAATTTAAACACTTAAATAATTAAAAAATACTTTCTTACAAATAAAAACTATTGTGTTTGAATTGTAGCATATTTATTCAGAGTTTCAGCTTTGTTAAATGTGAAATATTCCTGAAAAGAAAAAACTAAAGAACACTACTAGTTTTTCAATTTGTTTAACTTAACATATAAACACATGTACATACATACATATAGAACATTGGTTGGTGTATATATATATGTATATATATTTGAAATATGTATGCACCAATATTGGGAAGCATAAGACATTTCTGTGCAAATGGTAAACTTTCTATATAGCTATAAAATAAAAGATTGCATCAAAGATTAATATTTATATTTCTAAAATATAACATCAAGTTCAGTGTGTTTTTTCTTACACCTTGCTTTTGCAAAAGAGATGGAGGTGTTGGCTTTTTCCATGCTTGAGTGTATGATGTCAAACAGAATGTTGTTGAGTTTTTCAGTTTTCCTCTCCTTTGCCAGGCTCTGAGGATCTTATCTATGAACCCAATGATCTAGAAAGTGAGATGTCTAATACTGAAGAAGGCACAGTTCATAGTCCTGTGGCAGCCAATCTGTCTTGAACATGGTGGAAAACTTTGTGAAATCATCACATATGCTCAGACAAATTTTTACAAAAGTTAGCAATTCCTTCTGACTCTACCCAAGTTAAAAGTTGGATTGTGTAAGTTAGGAAAAATTTGTTAACGTCAGAAAGATGAAAGAGAGTGCTATATTAAATTCCTTGGGGCTACTGCTTTTGCAATTTAAGATCCTTTTAAAGTGTAGAATCCGGAGGCTTACTATCTTGCAGTGCAGAACATTTTTTTCTGAATTAATATTACGTTTTCAACATTTCGTACTTTAAAAAAGTACTCAAGCTTTTGCAATATTTCCTTTATAATCATATTTCTAATTTTTGGTTGTTCTTTTTTTTCCCTTGAAGTTAAATATATTTTTTACTTGTGATTTTTAAGTGAGTTCCTTTTCTTTTAAAGAATAAGATATCGAATTCTTTTCTGCCCTGCTTGTAGGACTGAATGATCACATACAGAGGGTTTTATTTGGTAGGTTACACATCCAGTTCAAATCTACTTAAGGCTTGTAATGATCAAAGGCTGTTACTGAATGATAGTTGTTTCAGTGTCTTACAAGAAAGACTGGTGAAGTCAGACCAGCTCTTACTTTAATGGTATGTACAATGCCAAAGGAAAAAAAATACTGAATTGTGATTTCAATTTGGTATCTTGGGAGAAAAAAGCATTGTAATGACTTTAGATTTTTTTACTTGCCATATGCAGACATGATACACTCAGGTCAGAAATGGTTCACAGGAAGCTCCAAGGTCACCTAATGAATCAGATCAGTGGAAATAGAAATTACCTCTGTATTTTAGTCACTAATTTGGAGAAAAAAGTTTATTGAAATGATTTTCAAATTGAGGAGAATGATCAGAAGAATAGTAAAGGGGATAGGGGGGAGGAAATGGAGAGAGAAAAAAGAAGAACCAATGAAAGAAAGAGTTCAAATCACGTATGACAGTGTACTCCCCCTCTCACTGTTATGTATGGGGAGAGGTGGGTAGCAGGTGGGACCTGAAGGGAAACACACCAAGACATGTGTGCGTGTTTGTTTTCTGTATTACTTTGAACCTCAGTGAGATGTATAACTACAATGTACCAATAAAAGTACAAAATTTTTTTGGGAATTTATTTATCTGCAAATATTTATTCTCAGAAGGAAATAATGTTACTTGTTTGGCCACATCTACCTGGTCACCCTCAGAAACTCAAATTCCTATCTTTATCCTTTGGTTCATATTCACATTGCTAATCTCATACATAGAGCTTCTGTACAGCCTTTATTGAATACACTGTCTAAAGATTATCATTATCACTTTATTTTTTTTCTGTTATGGATGGAATGCTTTTATAGTCCCAAATTCATATGTCTAAGCCCAAATGTGGTGCTATTTGGAGTGAGGTCTCTGAGGGGTAACTAGGTTTGGAACAGGTCATGGGAATCAGGGGACCCTCAGGATAGCATTAATGACCTTATGAGAAAAGAAAGGAAAGGAGAAAAAGATCTTCCTGCAAGCCAGCAAGGCCTTCACTAGGGACTAAATCTTTTAGCACCCAGATGTGGGACTTCCCAGACCACCAGAACTGTGAGAAAAAAAAAAAAAATTTTTCTCGGGTTTAAGACAGTCTATGTCATTTTGTTACAGCAGTCTGAGCAGACTAAGAAAATATTGACATCTGGAGTCTAAGGAAAGCAACTTTATTCTGTGTTCTTGACTGTATCTTTTCCTCAATGTTTCCAAATAGCCAAATTAGCCTTTATCTTACTTTAACCCATTAGAGACATTCAATACCCAGAGACTACATAATGCTTGCTACTTCATTCTCATTCATTTCTAAACTTACTTTGTACTTCTAAAGATTTTTAAATGTGGAAAACAGCAAATTTAATTTTTCATTCCCTCAGCATTAGAATAGAAAATGTGTGCATTATCTGCATCAGTGGGCACTTTTTAGAAAGCATTTTAATTGTCTGGATAGAATTTTATCAGTTTAAGAATGAAAATCTCAATGTTATTTCAAACGATGTGAAAAATCTGGATATGCTTATGTAGAAGCCATTTATTTTTTTGTTCTGACTTAATGAAAATAAGGGTGATGTTTTTAGTTCTCTGAAGATGTATTTGAAGGAGACATGCAGATTTAGTTTTAAGTCTAGTGATATTGACTCTCTAGGAAGAAGAAATGGATCCTGGTCTCTTGTCATACATGTACCCACATAGGCCAGAAATCTCAAACTAAGGGGATAACAAAAATCCCTGCCTTCAAGCATGCTTTGATCTTTGCTCTCAGCAGGGATAAACTTTGCTGTTGCCTCACATGATGAATAAGGAAAATAAAAGAGAGGGGAAAGGTTAATATGAAAACTTCATTTATATTAAATCATTTGCCACTTTGCTGGTCTTTTGCAACCTGAATTTACATCCTCCATGCATTTTCTGTATGCATTAAAAAAAAGAAATAAAACTTGATTTGTGAAGCAAAGAAATAATGACAGCGAATGGGGATTTTTTTTTATTTCTTCTTTGGTGTGAATTGGCATAGGCATTATGATGAAGTTAAAACGCAGAGGTTAATTGAAAAATGAGATAAACAAAGCCCCTTGAAGGTCTCTGAATAATTTCTCCTGGCAGCATTGACAGTCTACAACCACCAGGCACTAAAACCTACTCCGAACTGCTGGAGATTAAGAAAAAAAAAAAAAAAAAAAAAAAGCTAAAGTTAATTGTCTTTCTGTTCCTTCCACCTCATTTCAGCCCAATTATAACTGGGAAAAGTCATTTTGTCTAATTTGCATTAATGCACCTCTATGGAAAAATAGCTTAGACAGTGAGTTTGATTTTTTGGATACTGTGGACACATTTAAAATACCTCCAGCAATTCCCAAATGTAAAATTGCTTGTGAAATTCCCGGATGGCAACTCTCAAATTCTCCCAAGATGCCTTTAAATTACATATGTTAATAAAAATAGTTAATGTGTTGAGGGTGTGCTAAATGCTCGAGCATGTGTGAAGGGCTCCAAGTGGAGTGTTTTATTTACTCCACACCACAACCCCATGATGTGCACGTTTTTACTGTGCCCACTTCACAGACGCAGAAGCAGAGGTTTAGAGAGAGGAAGACCCATGTTGAAGGTCGTGCAGTGAGGGAGTGTTAGAACTGAGATTTAAATCTATGCCGCCTGACTTCAAATTACAGCATGATGACGCTTTATCATAATTACATATTTTGATTTTATTTCACAGATAAAAATTAAGCAACCATTTCTTCAAGTCAACATGAAAAGAGGAGCAATCAGTGCAGCATGATATCATTAGTTTATTTGCTCAGGTTTTCTTTATGACAACTTTACTACGAGGATCGTAGTCTCATTTCTATTACCAAATGGAAAGGCAGTATTTGGACTACTTCTGTTCAATAGTAAAAACAGCTGCAAATTCGAATAATGTTAGCAGTTTTGTTTTTAGTGGAGAACCAAGCTAAGAAATGTCAGTATTTTCAGGGGAATTTTTTTTTGTTTGTTTTTATATTCATGTAGCAGATATGATCACAGTAGAAAATGAGATGTCTCTGGATATACTTGATGTCTTGTTTTCTTTTTTCTTGGAATGGTATGGAAATATTATTTTTATTGCTGTTAATTGACAGGCTTGGAGCAGAAGCAGAATCTATTCAGAACCATTTATATTAATAAGTGCTCTCTCTGCAGAGGCCTTTATTTTCCAAGCGCTGGGCTCGTCGCCCCTTTTTATGCCTCTTTCTGGTGCTAACGTGCTCATAATGATGAGGAGCATCTGGAGGCGAACTATTGTTTCTCATTAAAAGGACATGTCTCTGAAGCTTTGGGGGATTCTTTGTGCTGAACAATGCAGACTCTGAGTATTTTGCCCTTTTCATAATCGGTAAATGTGTGTTGATGCTACTGCCTCTAGCCTCAGGTACAGTCTTGCTTGTGACTCGGCTCCTGAGCTTCTAAATACGACATGGGAACGCAGTTGGCGACTGCTCGCCCTTTCTTTGCTGACATTTTTGTTTCTTTGGTCTTTTCCGTTGTCTGCCATCACTAAATATAGTACAACAAAGAAAGTGGTAATGAATGGAATCAATAATCACTTAGAATGATTTTAGATATTTCACATATTTAAATTCACTCTTACAATGGTGGCTTCTTGACTCTTGGCAGGTTAGTCCAAGAAATAGAAAACTGTGATGGGAGGACAGATTTCTGTTTCAGTCATAAACCTTCCTGGGCATTCATTTTCTCATTACTGAAAAAAAAAAAAGAGAATTATTTTCCTATTGCTTCCATGGGGGTTCTCACCAGCATTGGTCGGGCACTGGGGAGCATTTGGCTTACTAAATCAGTGTTGCTGATTATCAGAAAAGTGTCTATTTGGCTTACACACTACGCATTACTTTTGGTCACATGCAGATATGCCAACTTGTCTTCTTATGAATTTGACCTTTTCCACCAGCTTCTTAGATAAAAAAAAAACGGTGAAATCTGCCTAAATGAAGCATATTGTGTTCCTTCACAAACAGAATTATGTAAAAAGAAAACAGAAAGGGGGCGACTTGGGGGGGGAGATTGAGAGAGATGCTTAAGGTATAAGAGACAGTGTATACATTTCGTATAGGGACATTTGGATTTGCTTTCAGGCACTTAACTTTATTTTCGGCTTTAGGCATGAGGACTGGAGCCAATTTTTATTACTGTAGCTCCTCAAGAAAGAGAGCCTTCAAATCAGAACAGTTAGCAGGATTCTTTCATTAAAAAGAAAAAAAACCAACCAAACAAATTACTTAGACAAAAACAGTACATTGTTTGCAGTTATAAACAGTGGGAGGGAATGGAAATGTACCTTTGTTCATGATAAATGCAAATTAAAGCTGAACCTGTGATGACTGCAGTTGATGTTCAGAAAAAGGGATTTCCAATAAGACCAACAGTGCTGGATATAAAAGGGCAAATAGAAGTAGAAAAATAGTTTTCTGAAAAGGGTTCCTAGTGCTGGGGATCAAATCCATGGCCTGGTGCATGCTAGAAAAGTGCTCTACCACTGAGCTACACCCCCAGTGAGAAAAATAGTATTGTGAATAAAACATGCATCAATTTCTAGGACACAATCATTAAAGTTTTAATTTAATTTTGTTTCTCTCTCTCTCTCTCTTTTTTTTAACCATGTGTTGACCATGGTGCTTTTCAGTACACATAATTGTACTCATAATTGTGAGTAATTGTACACATAATTGTATGCATAATTGCATATGTAATTGTTTTTCCTTCTGAGAAAATGCTCACGCATGAAAGAGAGCTTTAAGGGATTCCTTGGGAGGTGACACATACTGCAAGGGATGTGGGCACAAGATGGGTGAAAAAAAATAGTGGGGACCCCTAGAGGTTGTCTTGGCAGGAACAGAGCACCGTGGGCCACTGAAATGAATTGGCTGAAGAGGAGGGTGTTTGAGAAGGGTTACAAAAAGACTCACACTATTCTAGATACAAAAGGGTTGTATGAGTTGTTCTAAACACTGAGATTGCTTTGCTCTTCTGCTATAGTTCACTTTATTAACTCTACTTTTCTGTTTTTCTGCAAAAATGATAGTGATTTACAAATGTAGATTTAAAACATTTACAACTTAAAAATACAATGCAGTGTAATTGTGTCATCCAAATAACAATTACAAGATTTATAAGGATACAAAGGCATTGCTACCCCATATGTAGTTCATGTGGTTGGGGATTTGACACAAGGTTAATGTTCTACTGTGAGTGTGGAAACAATGCCAAGGTCTAAACTTCATCCCATTTGTGTTTGGTCCATGATTAAATGGTATTCTGGTTATCCACAGGTTTGGCCTTACCTGGAAAAAAATCAGAAGGTTTTATTAGGGGAACATGGTTTGGGCGAGATTTTGGAATTTTATTGAGTCCAGACAAAGGAGTAGTAAGAGGCCCCGGGTAGTCAGCAATAGGAGCAGAAAAGCCTGGACTTTGGGGAACCTAAGTAGCCAGGGCTCAGCAAAGACATGAGGTCCCTACTGATTATGACTGGGTAGAAAGAAGGGAGAAAGAAGTAGCCAAAGGCATATTAATTTATGAAGCAGTCCTGGGCCAGGGGTCAAAGTATCAAAATTCACATGTATTGGTAGTCAACTCACACTATTTGTCCAAGCCTCAATTTTCTTATCTATATAGAGGGGATATTCATTTCTGGCCTTTCTAGCTCTCAGAGAGGCTTGTTCTGAGTAAAACAGACAGGAAAAAAAAAAAAGCATTTGAAAATGCCTTATAAACGTAACGTCATGTACACATGTTCTCAAATGCTCAAATAATAGCTAAAAAAATCAGATAAACTCCTTATCATCTTAAGGCAGTATATCCATACTCTGTGGTCTTTCTTTATGAGGGTTGACAGTAAATAATGAAAGATTTAAAAATGTTAAAATCAAGATATCTTCTGCTTTCACTTTTCTTTGGTTCAGTGAGAGCTTTGTAGTATTTAGCCAGGAGTCATCTGAAAGAACATGCAAGGACACTTAAAGTTAAATAGGAATATAATGTCTTTAAAAATGAAACATGAAAACTAGCTTTCCTTTGCCAACTAAATTCTGAATTTATTGCACTGTGCTTCTCCTATTAGCATTGATAATTAAAGCAGTATAAGGGATGTCTTGCATTTGATGTTAATAGTGTCATGCCGGCTGCTGCGGGACCCTGGGCCTGATCTTTATCCCCTCTGCAGGTAAATCTTTGAGTTCACCTTTAAAAAGCACATTAAACATTCTGGAAGAGAATCTTTAAACTTGTGAGTTCTCCAGTGATCTCTTAAGTATCAGAAGCTCAGATTAGAGGATGACATCTTCTAATCTTCTGTCTACTGCCTGACCTCTGTCGGCAATGGGATAGTATAAAAAGCCTCAGGATATGGATATTACACTTCTTATTTTTTTGCTTTGGCTTGACCTTGGGATCCACTGAAGCCAAGAAGAAAAGATCAGTATACCAGAGCTATACATTTTTTTTTTGCATGACATACTGTTTTTATTTTTAAATCTGAAATCCTACATCTATTACCAATAGTGATAATAAGCGTTATATTTGTAATATTTTATCAAATTAATGTAAGAACATCATTCAGGGTAGGGTAAATAAAATAGACATTTAAACCTCACTTTATCACCACTAAATTCATTTATATGCTTCTATAATATTTTGCAGATTCTGTTAGTTTATTTAGCTATTTGTTTTAAACTAAACTCCAGACCTTATTTAGTTTCTCCATTAGTGTTCTTTTTCTGTTCCAAGATTCCATCGAGGATACCATATTACATTTAGTCATATGTCTCCTTGGTCTCCTGTGATCTGTGACAGTTCTTTCCTTGTTTTTCATGACTTTGATAGTTTTGAAGGACCAAATAGGTCAGATATTTAGTAGTATATACCTCCATTTAGGTCTGGTTAATGTTATCCTCATGACTAGACCAAGGTTATAAGTAACTTACCATTGACATTTTATTTACTATTATTATTATTTTAATTTAATTCCACTCTCACCTCCATTCTGCCAAATCAATTTTAAGTGATAAGTGTTGTCCCCTGTGTTAGTTTCTGTTGCTGCATCATGATCACAGGTGCAGAGGGTTAAAATGGCAGACATTTCTCAGCTGCAGTTCTGTAGGTTGGAAATCCAGGTAGGAACTGTTAATCAGGTTTTACTCTGCTCAGAGTGTTGCAAGCTACAACCAAGTTGCCGATTGGGCTTCATTTCTGTGTGTCTGGAGGAGCTGGGGAACAATCCACTTCCATACTAATCCGGGTGTTAACAGAGTACAGTTCCTTGGGGGTATAGCTACCATGTGGCCCCCTCTTTGTTCAAGATCAGCAATGGAAAATTTCTTCTGTGTTGGAATCCCTCCTGCAATTCCATACCTCTCACATATATCTTCTTCCAAAAAGATTTTTAACTTCTACGGGATCAACTGATTAGGTTAGGTCCTTCTCTTAAAGCCAATTGGGCCATATAATATAGTTCAATTGTAGGAGGAATATCTCATCCTATTTACAGTCTGGCTAACACTCAAGGGTGGGAATTATACAGGGTTTGTCCACTATAGGCAGGAATCTTGGGGGCATCTTAGAATTCTGCCCAAAATGTTCACTATACACAATCCTCAGTGCTGGTAAACTGGATGAAAGTCTTTTGTTTATTTAAGTGCTTCAAGTAGTAGGTACTTGGTGATACTTTTACTATAAAGATAGCCAGATCCTTGTGCCTACCCCTTTTGGACACATCTGAGAATTGGCACCAATTTTTCTACAACCTGTAATTAGAATAAAGAATTTTTTCTTCCTTCTTTGCTATTTCAAGTTCTTTGTAAGCAGTATTTTAGAGGGACTTTGGGATTATTTTATTGATTTTTCATTTTTAATAAAAAACTTCAGCAAACCAAATAGAAGATTTTTAGCAAGGCTCAGTATTTTAAGTGTTGAATTTCACTTGATAAATTCCCTCTGAAGATCACCAAATCTTATTTCATTAAGCAGTGAAACTACAATTCTGGGTTTATTTATATTATCTGGTGCTTTGAGGCATATATTGTTAGTTTTGAATACATATCCAATAATAAAAATATTGAGGAGAAAAATCATGATTCCTCATTCACTTTACAAGATAATCTTTCTCAAGGGGACAAATGCTCCCCAATATGAGGTTATCCCTGGGAAAAAAAATTGAGAGCTGAGACATATTGTGAGTATAGTCAAGGCTAAGTCAAAAAAGCACTTCAAACAAAAGGACTTAAAGGTGAAAAGAAAGCAGCAACTTTGTGACATGGGTAAGGAGTACTTCTGTGAGGGGTCACCCTTTATTTATATCCTATTCTTTGTGTTTAGAGACCCAGGGGTCACATGTGGTTGTCAGCAGCAAACCTCAGGCCACTGAGGGTAGCTGTTTTATTATTACCTATTACAAAGAATCTTAGCGCAAATAAGTAGAGAGGTCTTTTCTCACTCATCAATTTTAAAATGGTTTCCCCATGCTCCTTTTCCTGAGTAGCAATGGCTTATATTTTAGAGACTCTAAATTGTGGGGAAGAATTCCAATTTTTTTTTCTTTCAGTGCAGGGCCTTGCACGTACTAGGTAACCACTCTACCATTGAACTACAGCCCCAGCTGGGCAAGCTATTTTGTTTTAATGGTATTCTCTGGGCCTCAGTATCTCCAAAACCCAACAATGGACCTGGTAGCTGAACCCAGCATCCATCTCATTTTTACTAGTCCTTCCTTGAGACCTGGAACTTCTAATTGTTATTGTAGTGTAATTAAATTGATACCCTAATATCACTTGGAATGTATTTCTACTTTAAAATCTATCTTGGCAGCCTATGCATTCAGAGCTGGGTTCCTGCATATAAGGGGCTGTTAGACTTAAGCTCCTGCATGAATCTAACTTGACTGTTCTGCTCTGTGCAGACTTCCTGAGAGACAACTAGAAAAGTCTGAGGTAGTTGGGCCCAACGATGAAACAATTTTCTTTTTTCAATTACTATTTCAGACACAAGCATATTAGGCCAAATGGCTAATCTCTTTTGCCCTGTCATCTTTCACATTATTTTGAGTAGCTCCCAAGTTTTCTGTTTTATTTCAGATATTAGCAAATTTGGGCCAGTCTAACCAATTTAAAGTTTGCATCTCATATCTAATTTAGGCCTCATCATTCCCTCAGCAGTTGTTAAGAGTTTGCCCTTGGAGAAGAGGGGAAAACTCTGGTGTATTTTGTGGTAGGAGAGAAAGACAATGGTTCAAAGTCTCTCATTTACCTGAGACATGTAGATCTTTCTTACTGCCAACTGACCATCATTGTTGTCTGCATGAATGGTATGTAAGTATTGTCTTATGGCTGGGAGTGGTGGTGCAGGCCTGTAATACTGGTACTTGAGAAGTGAGAGGTTGAAACAGGAGGATTGCAAGTTCAAAGCCAGCCTTAGCAACTAAGCGAGGCTCTCAGCAACTTACCAGACCCTGTTTCTAAATAAAAAATGAAACAGTGCTGGGGGTGTAGCTTGGAGGTAGAATTCCCTTAGGTTCAATCCCCAGAAACACACACACACACACACATACACACACACACACAAACACACACACACACACACACACACACACACACACACACACACACACACAATGTGTTGTGTGAGGTTCATTTGTGAATGGCTCACCAGAGCCTTCTGGCTCTGTTGAATGGTATGTAAATGATCCTTCTCTGGTATTACCTCTCAGGACCCCTCCAAATCTCCTTGCTGGGTTTCCTCTACCTTCTGAACTGCTTCTTTACCCATAGGAAACTCAAGTGTCTTTGTTATGCTAAAAAGCTTTCAGGACCTGTGAGCCCATCAGCAACTCAGGTACATAACTAACCATCTGATCCAAGGAAATGCTCCCATTTGGCTTGAGGATGGTGGTGAAAAGTAAGCTGTCTCTAGGCGGCAATATCTTATTCCAACAAATTTCTCTAACAGTTTCCTCCATTCTCTAGGGTTACTGAGTGATGACTGAGAGTAGCAGAACCAGTTTGTCTTGTCCTTAGTGAGTTCCAGAGGGGACTTCTGGCCCTCGATTATTTGTAGGACTTTCAAAAAGGCAGGATTTCATGATCTGTTTAATTCTTCTTTTGAATGTAACCAGTAGGATTGCCGGATAGAATAATTGTGCAGTTAAATTTAAATTTTGGATAAACAAGGAGGGAATTATAAGATAAATATGTTCTGGATATTGCATGGGACATACTTATGTTAAATAATTTATATCTAGTTTACCTAAAATTGAAATTAAACTAGGCATCCTGTATTATTATCTGGTAATCCTAGATGCAAGATAGTAATTAGATACAGGGTAGACTCTCCTTACTGCTCAAGGACCTGTCCTTGTCATTTTACTTAGATTATGTATCATTTTGATGGTAGGTATTATTACTCTGTTATATAAGGAAAATTATTGAAGCTTAGAAAATGTTAGTGAAATGCCCAAATTACTCAAAAATTCATAACTGGCAAAAGGGAAGATTTGGGACCAGGTCAGGTGGTTCTAGTACCTGATCCTTGTCGGCACTTATCATTTCCTGTCTAACCTGAACCCCAGGAATCCCAGGTGTTGCTTTTCCTGTTGGATTCAAGCCTCCTGTCACTCCTATCAGCTACTTATGTAGTCTAACTTCCTCCTAGGAGTCAACTCGATTAAGTGTAAGTGGTTGATACTTACTGTTTAGTACCTAAAGTTCTCTTTTCATTTTTTATCCTGGCAAATGGATTGGCCTTGAAGTCCGCCTCTGCTTCTCTCTTTCCCCTTGGAACATAAAATAAGCACTATGCAAGTTGCACCCTGTTTCTTCCCCTCTGAGTCCACTCACCATATTCTTCAGGGTAGAGGGATCCAAAAGAAGAAGAGGCCATAGACAACTGAAGGAGATGCTTGCTCACTGGATCTGAAAGTGCCTCCTGGTTTCCTTTTTGCTGAATGTCCCCATACTGTGAGGCCTCCATCTAAACTTGGAGAGATGGGGAATGACTCTGGTACTTTACCATTGTCACCCTGCAGCTGGTTCATTCATTGGGTTGAATCTCTAAATGTTGGCCTATTTAGCATTTTATAATGATTCTCTTCTCTTGTTTTCTTTCACCATTCATCCTTGTTAGTACCAGTACTTCTTGGGAAGTACCGAGTGAGTGATTGGCACACGGGGCCGACCATGATTGCTAGGGAGTCATAAGATTGTGGTTAAAGATTTCAACAGATAAATATAAACAGAGTAATTAGAAGAGAATGAAAATACTGTAATATGGAAACATGTAAGAAAATCATAATAAAAAAGAACAAATGAATAAAGAAAGGAGGTTTTCAGAAAAAATAAAATAAAAAATAAAATAAAATCAGATCTACTAAAGGTTTATATGTTACTTATCTTAAACCAGTGACTAAATATAATTGAATATGTGTCTTGTATAGTTTATGGGTATTCTCACCACTTCTTTTTAAGTTGTCTGCAGACAATATTGGTGGAAAGACTCACACTGTCATGATGAATATGGGATGGGTTAGTGTTTCTAGGTGTACTTTGGAGATTGTGTTACTGATTAACACATTATTTATAAGACTATTTTTAAAAGAAGGCATGAAAATACATTGCAACATGGCTTATAACACATTGTAATATGCTAGATATTTTGAGAATGGTGCTTGGTTCCAGCCCACTATCAGAAATACATGATATGTCTTAAATCTTTGGCTATGTCTATGAAGTAGTTTAGGGTATTGATGAAAAGTCCTTTATTTTTAGTCAGACATACTAAGGAGGTGCTAGAATGTCATACCAGCTTCATGATCTTGAGTAAGTCACTCTTCTAAGAATTGATTTCCTCATTAATAAGATGCAGATAATACTAAGCTTCTATCTCAGTTGTGAGAATTAAATGAGACAATGCATATCAAGCATTTAACATTGGTTTTCGCATTACAGTAAATCAGTGGTAGGATATCATAATTATTGTCATTGTGATGGTTATGACCAGTGGTACATTTGGATCCTGGGTAGTTTGGATATGTTCTTCCAAATAAGGAAATCGTATGCAGTCAGTCTTTGATATTTGTCATCATTCAAGATAACACCGGAATACTATGTGAACTGTCTTAAATTCTGTCTCTAAACTCATACATAAAGTGTGAATTTTCAATCATACAAGAAGTTGACTAGCACTGAGGATATCTGAGTTTCCATTCTGGCTTTGCTGCCCACTGCTTATGACTTGGCAAAGTCATTCCATCTTCACAAATTCAAAATTTTAATCTGTGAAATGGAACAATTGGAGGAAATTATTTTAGATGCCTACTCCATTCTAAAAGTTTTATTTTAACCTTGGTTATTTATATTCAGGACCAACTGCTAGAGTATACCTTAGCTGGGAATTATCAAAATGTAGATGAAAAACTCCACTGTTTATTTCTTTAGCTATTCTCAAGTTAATATTTTAAGTCTTTAAAAAGCAGTCAGAGTGAGAGAAAAAGTCTAAAGCAAGAATTTCTTTATTTTTATAATGAAAAATAATTTTTTGACATAAAAGTTGTGCATATGTATTATATAAAACTCAGAAAACAGAGACCTAACAAGGAAATGTGAAAGTCACAAGTTATTCCTCTCTCTCTTTATATTTCCTCACCCATTTTGACAGGATAAACTTTCTTTACATTAAAGTATGGATTTTTCAGAATTTTAAAACATATTTAGAAACATAGTATAGAAAATAAGATGACTCAGTATTTGCCTTTTGTGCTTAATAATTATATGCTGCATATTTGATGGTCTCATAAGCATGATTATATCATCATTTTATATAGTTACAAAGTATTTTCTTGTGAAAATGGATCAATGTGTTTACCATATCTGAAAAAAAAAAACATTTAACATTGCTTGCAACATATTGTTATTGTAAGCAATCCTTTTCAGATATTTGATTGATATTTCTGTTAGCATGTCTGATAAATTTGTAAAGATTGCATTTCTGCTTAAAAGAGTATGCACATTTCAATTTTTTTATATATTACTAGATTCTACCCCCAGAAAGCTTGTAGGTATAGATATATCCATGTATGTATTAAAGTTTCTACATATGGGTATTAGCATTCTTTAAGTCTTATCCCAGATAATTAGTAAATGAAAAAATGCTATCTCATTGGTTATTAAGTTTTTATTTATTTATTCTTTATTAGTAATAAAGTTTGATGTGTCTTACTGTGTTTGTTACCTATAATGTGGTCTTCATCTTTTTCTAAAAAAAATTAAAAGCTCATTCTTTGGTAAGTGTATGAACTATTAACCTGTTGTATATTTTTAAATTTTTTTCTGAGCCGGGTGTGGTGGCACACGCTGGTGGCTCTCAGTACTTGGGAGGCTGAGACAGGAAGATCGCAGGTTTGTGGCCAGCCTCAACTACTTAGTGAGGTCCTCTGCAACTTAGTGAGAACCTATTTCAAAATAAAGAATAAAAAATAGGGCTGGGGGTATAGCTCAGAGGTAGAATGAACCTGGGTTCCATCCCAAGTACCGCAAAATAAATAAATAAATAAAAATAAAATAAATTTTTTCTTAGTTTTCTTTTAATTTAGGTGAAGTTTAGGAATTGTATGTATGAAATCTAGCAATTTCTTCTTTTATGGCTCATGATTTTGATGTCCTGTTTTGAAAGTCCTCCCCCAGTCAGAGATCATAAAATCCAACAAAATTTCACTATATAATTTATTATAATTTTTATAGAATGAATGCAGCTATTTTT
The DNA here is from genome assembly GCA_004027655.1 of Graphiurus murinus. Taxonomy (NCBI): domain Eukaryota; kingdom Metazoa; phylum Chordata; class Mammalia; order Rodentia; family Gliridae; genus Graphiurus; species Graphiurus murinus. The sequence continues at coordinate 21,762 of PVLC010027064.1, forward strand.
AATAGTTTATCTCTGGACTCCTGCAGTTCTATAGTGATTCCCATGTGTTTGGAGGAGACCTGAATCAATTACAAACTAATAAGAAGATCCAATGAGTAGTATTTCAAATGCACACCTGAAATCCAGCACAAGTCCCTCTTCTCCTGGCTGGCTGCTCCGCATCACCAGGGGGAGCTTTCGTGCTTTAGTAAATACATCTATGCTTCCCAGGCTACTCCTTTCATTTGGAGCTTTTTGTCCAACATTGATTTCTCCCTTGATCATGGAAAAGCAGTGTATTGAGGTGGTCAGAAAAAAGTATTTGAAAAAATTGAGCTACTCAAAAGAAAAATCCTAAATATTAATAAATTGAATTAAAATATTTCCCTGTGCATAGGAAAGAGGTTTAAAACTTCTTTCATTTTTCTCTCGATTACTAAACAACTATTGGAATATA
>PVLC010027065.1:0-22198 GCA_004027655.1 Graphiurus murinus
TATCTTGTCTTTAAGAGGATTTTAATTGGGCTCTATACAAAAGGCAATTAATGTATCGCCAGGCACTGATGCTCCAAGAATGTTTGCTCCCTTCTTCTCCTTTTCTTTTCACACCCTCTGATGGGTTCTGTAATGGCCTACAATGGCCACAGCTTGTAATGAATTTTCCAATAGGAACTTCTACGCTAAATGTGATTCCTACTCCAGAGCGTGCTGATAAATGTTTTACAATTGCCTCTCAGGGAAGGAGATTGGAGAAAGAGGCCTGATTGCTAGCATTTGCCCATTCTGTGTACAAGTATTTCCAACGTAGCCAATTTCAAACTACAACTGTGGTGTCACTGAGCAGACCTGGGCAGAGACCTGCAGAAGCTCATTACTGGAAACAGAATATACCCTGCAGACACACTAAGTGCAGATGACTTCACGAGCACAGTGCTACTGAAGGAAAATGAAGTCATTAGCAAGTGATGAGTGTTGAACATTTACTACCTGCCTTTCAGCTTTTTTTTTTTTTTTTTTTTTTTTTTTGTGGTACTGGGACTGAACCCAGGGGCATTCTACCTCTGAGCTACACCCCCAGCCCTATTTTTTGTTCTTTATTTTGAAACAGAGTCTCACTAAGTCGTGGAGTGCCTCACTAAGTAGCTGAGGCTGGCCATGAAACTGCAATCCTCCTGTCTCAGTCTCCCAAGTACTGGAATTACAAGCATGCACCACCACGCCCGGCTCCTTTCAGCAATTTAATAATCGCCTCCCGAGGATCCTGAAAATTCATTCACCAGCTCCAGCACACCATGGTATCTCACCCCATCAAGAAAACTCTGACCACATTAAGAATACTAATTCCAGGCACTTCTGCCTCCCCCCAGATCTTTATTTTATGCAGGACCCTTAAAACACATGCAGCCAGCGCATGCTCAGAGTTTCTATGGGGTGAAATGTGGCTGCAAAGCAGTGTGTGTCTGTATAATGCTGACAGAGTGTATGTACGTGTAAGTTCTGCCAGGTGAAATCCCTGTCTGGGCAGAGAGATAGCTGCACAGTGCTTAACAGAGGGTCAGCACTAGGCCCGTAAAGACGGCAATAATAAAACAGGTGTATTGTTCCTCTTCTTTCCATCACAGCCTTGTTACGTACACTTACTTATTTAAATGGCTTCATTTTTACTCTGGGTCCGTCCTTGATGGATGGCAACATACTGTCACGTGACTGCTTTGATCCATGCCAGGCATCTGACACTCTCCCTTGAGGAGAAACTGAGGTACAGGGAACACAGCAAATCGCCAACAGTGACAGAGACACGGGGCTAGGAAACCCAAGCCTTATATTTTCATAAAAATGGCTTTATTCTCCAAAGCCTCTAAGGCACTGTGTTTTATTTGTTTATTCAATTGTTCAGACACTGACTCATTTCAAAAGCGATAATAAAAATAAATTTGTGACTTAGAAAATGTTTTTTTTTTTTTTCAGCCTGTTCAATTCCAGAAGTGACATGTAATGACTCTGAGTTGGATTTGCATTAGGCTGCACTTTCAACAATTGAACCATCATGTTTGAAGATTTGTTCAGTAGTAGGATAGATAGGAATTAACTTTTATTAAAGGCTTTGTCCTGTACAAGTATGGTACTACATAAGGGTACTTACTCAGCTGCATTTAAACGATGTACTATTTATGATGAGGCTATGAGGCTCCTGGAGGCCAAGAATTCATGAGCTGTCACTAGGGCCCGAGTGCTGGGCAGGTGACCCAAGCATTCCTCTAGGACCCCACAATCAAAAGGGCCACTCTGGTTTACTGCTCTCCTGTCACTGTCTGGACACGTATGTCGTCATGCTCCACCACCCGTTCACCTAGCAGCATTCCTGATGTCTGTAGTACACAGGATTCTGATGGGGCCCCAATGCATGGAGTTCAGCAAGACTATGAGTACAAGGTAATCGAGGTGTCTCTATGACTAATGGAAGCTCCCTTCTCCCTGAGAGGTCATGCTTTCTGTTAGTTAGAACCAAAGGGGGCTTCCAAAGGGGGAAAAAGTGTGCTCCAAGAAAGAGCTGGACAAGGACTCCGTAGTGTCCTTTCTTAGCCAATCACTTGCGCTGAAAACGCTGATCCAGGAGGAGAGCCCTGTAGTACTCACCAGCGAACTGAAGGCAAAAGATGTGGGAATGGACATGGATCAAGAAAGCAATTATTATTTTTTTAAAACCAGCTACAAGCCAGGCATGGTGGCACATGCTTGTAATCCCAGCATTTGGGAGGCTGAGACCGGAGGATCTGGGTTCGAGGCCAGCCTCAGATACCTAGTGAGCCACCCCTCCGCAACTAAATGAGACTCGGTTTCAAAATAAAGAGTAAAAAATAGGGCTGGGGGTATAGCTCGGAGGTAGAATGCCCCTGAGTTCAATCCCCAGCACTGCAAACAAAACCAAACCAAACCAAACAAAAAACAGCTACACTTCTGCTGTTCTGGTGAGAACAACACACACACACACACACACACACACACACACACACACCAGCTATGAAATAAGAATAGTGTCATTTTTGTGATTCTAAAAACTAGTTAAATGCAGCTATATTTGTATTTCAGATTGGGCATTGCACTTGATAGAAATGAACAAAAAATGGTGGCAAGCACATCTAACTGTTACCCAATGGCACATCAGTAAAACCTACAATTTTAGGTACAAACCTGACAAATTGTTTCTTAGAACAGTAACAAAAACAAAAGATGACAAGTTTTATGTAAAGTCTTTCTACTTTCTCCCCCATATTTAATTACCTCTCCAGCCAGAAGCTGTACTTCTAGTGTTTTAGAGCAGAGAATGGGCCGGGATAGGAAGCAAGGACCAGGAATGGGTCCCTGGCTGTTTCCAGTTTGAAAGAAACCTAATTCCATGAGTACCGGAGGGGCACTAGAAGTAAGAGATTAAAGTTCTGTGTGCCTTAATCCTATGGAGGACTCAAAATCAGGGAGTTCCCATCCCCAAACTTTCTCGACTCTTCTTCCTCAAGCTGCTGAAAACCAGGGTCTCCACTGTAAGTTACACCATCCACAAGTTACTTCACAAAACAAGCCATTGTGTAAGAAAGTAATGCAAATTCAAAACAACTAAAAAATTCTCATGAGGCTTTTCCTAGGGTTGCTTTAGCCAGAGCCAAAACATTTGCTAGACATGCAGCCAATTCTCTCTTCTTTAACTATCCTATTGTGTCCTAAAAATAATAGCAACCAATGCTACCCTTGATCTCTGTGCAGGCATACTGGTGGGCACTTAAAAATATTGTTTGTCAACAAAACAAAACAAAACAAAACAAAACAAAACAAACCATTCGCTTTCATTGTACAGAAAACAAAACAAACCATTCGCTTTCATTGTAATCTGACATATGGTTAATTGCATATGTGTGTGTGTGTGTGTGTGTGTGTGTGTGTGTGTGTGTGTGTGTCCTTAAATACTTTTATTTATTTTTCTTATTTAAACTGTTTGATTTTTTTATTGGTGCATTATAGTTTCACATCATAATGTAGTGGTTCATGGTGAATATGTGATAATGTACTCCGTAGTGATTCAGGCACACAGCACTTGGTGGGGTTTCTCCCCTGGAACTGGAGACCAAGGGTGAGGCCCATGTCCTCAGAGGCTGCCCTCTGCAGTTCACAAAGAGCTTTCCCATGCTGTGCAACACAGCGACATATGGATTTCAGATTAAATGTCCAATTCTGACCTCACTTACACTGAAAATAAACTTTTCGTAGGTCATAAATTTTTAGAACCGGTCATAATAAACTAAATATCTATGTACAAGTCCCAGAGCAAAGATAACTGTCCCTAAAAGCCTTTGGCGGTGCTTCTGTGGTGCTGATGTTAACACTGAAGTCCTGATGCACCGTATCAGAGAAAGAGATGAGAGATAGTCAAGAAACAGAACAGGAGACCAGAAATTGAAGAAAGCTGAGAAGAGAATCCAATAAAAAACAAAAACTCATCAACCTAGAGTCCTTATAGAGTTTGGAGCCTTAAAAGACAATTCAAGACCAGCCTCAGCAACTTAGTGAGGCTCTCTGCAACTTTGTGAAACTCTATTTCAAAATAAACAAATAAAGTAGGGCTGGGGGTGTAGCTCAGTGGTAGAGCGCTCCTAGGTTCAGTCCCTAGTAACATACTAACACACACACACACACACACACACACACACACACACACACACACACACATTATAATAAGCCAGCTTGATGCAGTGGCCCATGCCTGTAATCTCAGTACTTGGGAGTCTGAGACAAGAGGATCACAGGTTCGAGGCCAGCCTCAGCAACTTAGTGAGAACCCATTTCAAAATTAAAAAAGCCGGGCATGGTGGCATGTGCCTGTAATCCCAGTAGTTGGTAGGCTGAGACAGGAGGATTATAGTGAGACTCTCATCAATCTAGCAAGACCCTGTTTAAAATAAAATAAAAATAAGGCTAGGGGTGTAGCTCAGAGATAGAAGGCTCCTGGGTTAAACTCCCCCCCCCCCCGAAATCCACACATACACAAGAGAAAATAAAAAATAAATAAATAAATAAATAAATAAATAAATAAACAAGAGCTGAGAGTATAGCTTGGAGGTAGATTGCCCCTAGGTTCAATCGCAGGACCAAAATCATCATCATCATTATTATCGTCATCCAAATAGTTTCTGTTATCAGGAAAGAAATTTATAACTTCAGAATATGGCCCCTTCTTCTATAACTTTCTCTTCTCAAATGTGTTAATTGTGGCTGGGAAGCATGAACTTGGGAGTACAATTTAAGAAAACACACACACACACAGACACACACACACACACACACACACACACACATAACCCAAAGCACTTGTTAAATACATTATTCTCGGAAGGAGTGCCATTGTATTCTGCAATAAGTTGGCAGTAAGATAAAAAAAAGTGTATGCGTAGGGAGCCATGGCTGGATTGCAAGAATAAAAAATGAGCATCCACTACGAAGTAAGTTTCTTTTATTCAACAGTTATCTATGGGAGCAATTTGCTAGCCACTGAGGGTGCAAAGTATGTTACATAAGTTATATCTTAAGAACTTTGAAAGGGAGGGAGGTGGGAGAGTATTTGGGGCTAGTAATCATAATGTCCATAAACACAAGAGACAAGTAGCCTAGGAAAGACAAGCAACCCAGGAAGGCTGAAGGGAGCTACAGATACAAGGATTCTCCATGGAGGGGAAGACGCCTTCCAAACAGGGGAGACCAACCAGCAGGTGGAAGGCAGCGTGGACCTCTGTTCTTAGGAAAGAAATTTCTAACTTCAGAATATGGCCCCTTCTTCTACAACTTTCTGTTCTCAAATGTGTTAATTGTGGTTAAATCTGAACCTGTTATGGCTCACAGAACTTGACCTTTTCCATTGGACCTTCTGAGAAAAACCAACCTCATGCTACTCTGCTAGTTTCCTGCTGCAAACACAAAACCCATTTTGTCTCATCCTTACATCTTTTCCTCCCAGGACCTCCAAAACAACTGCCCTTTGAACTCAAGGGTACCTGTTGTTATCCCAGGAAACCAGGACACGGCCAGAGATTGAGAAGATGGGAGGGTGGACAATGAGGAAGTCCAAACCCACTGCCACACTTCTGTGCCCTTCTACGTGGCCAGGAGGGATAGGCCCAGCAAAAGTGTGTGTGTGTGTGTGTGTGTGTGTGTGTGTGTGTGTGTGTGTGTGTTACTGGAGATTGAACCCCCAGGGGCACACTACCTGAGCTATACCCCCAGTCCTTTATTTATTTTTATTTTTGTTTTGAAACAGAATCTTGCTAGGTTTCTGAGAGTCTCCCTGTGTTTCTGAAGCTGGACCTTGTGTCTCAGCCTTCCAAGTACTGGGATTGCATGGATTGCAGGCATGCACCACCATACCCAGCTCCAGTAAACATTTTATTTTATCTTATTTATTATTATTATTATTATTATTATTATGATTATTATTATTATGATACTGGGGATTGAACCCAGGGGCATTCTACATCTGAGCTACACCCCAGTCCTATTTTTTATTCTTTATTTTGAAACAGGGTCTCACTAAGTTGCGGAGGGCCTCACTAAGTAGCCGAGGCTGGCTGAGAACCTGGATCCTCCAGTCTCAGCCTCCCAAGTACTGGAATTGCAAGCATGTGCCACCACTCCCAGCTCCAGCAAACACTTTAAAAGGTACAGAAGGCCCCTGTCACTGCACTGGATAGGAGAAGGCCTTCAAAGCTATCAGAACCCTGGGAAGAAAGAAAGGGCTTGGTTGCTTTAAGCCCGTCTCATTAACTTGGCTGATAGCGAGGCCCAGGACTTGGCAGGTGCAGCAGGGCTCCCAGGCTGAGGTTTAGGCTCAGCCAACTCCCAAGGAACCTGGCTCACACCTGAACAGGTGGCCAAAGGCTGGGCCAGTTTCCTCCAGCCCCACCCCTCCAGACTGGAAGAGAGAGGCTCTGACCTTTGAGCCTGGGAGGGAGATAATATTTTACTTATTTTGTGAAAGCTGTAATGAGAAGCCTTCTGGGTTGAGCCACTCCTACCTCACCCACCGTGGCCTACTCTGTTGGGACAGGAATTCCTAGACCCTCAGAGGGAGCGGTCCACCATTCTTTGGCAAGAAAGTGAGAGAGGACATCCGGAGGTAGGAAGAAGATCACCCCTCCCCCAGCCCCCACCAAAGAACTAAACTAAATGGTTAAGAAAGAGTATTCACTGAGAGGGACCAAAATGTTGTGATTTCCAATGACCTCAGCTATTCATAAAATGTAAACAAGCATACCCAGGACTTCATGTGAGATTCATAATATTTGTTACTAGTTTCCTAGGAAGCCACAAAATTGTTCCCTTTCACGGCCTGCGGACAAATCTTTTCATGGAATCTAAAGATGAAAGTTGAAAAAGAAAAAGAAAATGCAATAAATAAACAATCAGAATGCCAGACCCAGTATCGACGGTCTGTTGAGGCCCAGTTCGACCCCTCTCCCCAGAGCTTGAGATCCTTTGAAACCATTTCCAACATCCATAGATTGTGGGTTTCCTGTAGAATCAATGTTCTTCAGATTGATTTTAGCTCAGGGCGAGGCCTTCCTGGCTGTCAGAAGACTTTCCTAACCACATCCTGTTAGCAGAAACATTGTTAAGGATAACAACATAATTAAAAGTGCACACAAACCAAATGGTGCTGTGAACCATATTAAGCTGCCATAGCATGGCTCATGAGAAAAATGAATAGGGCTTGGGGTTATGCAAAAATCTAAGATCATTTAGAACAGCGAAATAATTTTCACAGATTTTAATATATGACTGAATGCCAGCAACACAGGATGCTCCGGAACCTAACCCAGCGGCTGACCACGGAGGAGTTTTCTTAGTTACTGAGTTTTCTTAGTCCTTTTTCTGGTGCGTGGATACAGGGCTAGCTGAGTCTGGCTCTCTGGAGCGCAGGAGAGCCCTGGGCGGTGGTGGGGTCACCAGACCACAGAGCTGCAGGACAGCCACAGCGTGTGCGACAGCCGCTAATAGTCAACACACGCGAAGCCATTAAAATCCACTTAGGGTGATTATAACTCGATTTAAAATTATTTCCACGGGCGAAGAAATCCACTTGGGTTCGTCTCTCTTCACTCCAGGCCATCTGAGCATCTAATGCATACATAACCAGAGTAGTGAAAAGGTTTATTTAAAAGCTTCATGTACCTTTTCTTTGTTTCAAACTCCATTTCCTGCACTTTCATTAAATTCCTGCCCTGTGTGATTTACCAATCATTTAATGTCCCTAACTTCAACCACTAATATATATATATATATATATATATGTGTGTGTGTGTATATATATATATACATATATATATATTATTTATTTATTTTATTTCAACTCTAGTGTGGATTCAGAGTAAGGGTCTCTTTGACTATCTGATATGTCTTAGGCAAATCCCTAGCATTCGCTTGACTTTTTGGGAAACTGCAGAATTTTGAACACAACCAAACAGACCTCTGGATTAGGACTCAAAAGGAAGGGAGTCCAGGGAGATTGTCTGAAAATATACAAAGTTCCACATAAACTCTAATGACCCCAAATGCGCACTGACCCTCATTTCTGTTCTTGTAAGGCATCCCTCAGCCCTGTGGCCGGCTCCTGTGGGGACCGATGGCAGAATGAGGTCACAGTCCAGCATATGACACACAAGCAGGGGGACAACTCAGCAATTCCTCAGGCTTTAGGCTAAAGACGTGTCAGTTTCCCCATCTGCAGCGGTCAAGGTCCTGCACCTATAATTCTTCACGGACAGCTGATACTGTGAACCTCGGTCTAGAAGTGCCCTTTCCAAATTCTAATAGCTATTCATAGATGATACCTGGGCAGGTAGTTAAAAAAAAAAAAAAAAAATCTGCAGCCCTATTGCTAAGCCTATTCTCTCAGAAGCCGTGTTATTATCTCACCAGGCGCTGATACTATATGTAGTTCTAATTGTTAGGATTTGATGTAGTATTTATGAACCCAAGGCAATGTGCTTTTCTACATTCTCCACGGACAGATCCTACCCAATTTATATACACACGTCCCTGAGTTCTGAATGCTCGGCTAGAGCTTCCTTCTAGTAAAGAGGTTCAACCCTATTTGTAATCATTATAAAAAGAAATGCGAATTTCGGGTTTTCTCTGTGCGACTCACAACTGTCACCGAAAAATCAGAAGGTTGCATAGTTCAGTGCTAATTTCCCGACATTGCTAGTGAAGGTGTTTCTCCAAGGTGTTCATCTGCAACTCTCAAGTGTAAGGTAAGGTAAATATAGAAAGGTCCACCTAGGCTGTGACCCTTTGTCCTTCTGATATTCTGGCTATAAGAAGATTAACAGAACTGGGGGGGCGCTACAAGGAGGAGGGGAAAACATCCTGCCTACTTTATTTTTTAGAAATCCCATTTTCGATGGCTGTCACTTCAACCTAATGGGACTCGTAGCTCCATTCATTCAACCAACATTTACGAAGCATCCACTGAATTGAGTGCGGGGCCATGGGCTAAGTAGCTGGGACATACTGTTCCGGTGGCTGCCTGCGGGGAGCTTACCCTAGAGCAGGAATGAGAGGGAAGTAAAGTCAATGATATCACAGTAGTCAGTGCAGCAACAGAGAAATGAGACAGAGGGAAATAGGGACCATCAGATCACCAGAAGTGTGCGTGTCAGAGAAGACTGGCTGGAAAACTTAATGGGAATTGGTGAGGATCCTGGGTAAAGGCAAGGGATCCTGGAACAATCACATTCTTAACAATCTGGGTAGAGGAGAGAGTCTGAAAGAGGGTGTGCCTAAAAGGAGCAAGAGTCGGAAAGTGGAGGCATGAACCAAAGCTCAATCCAGGAGCACGTGATGTGTTAAAAATCACAGACCAGGTTCTGCTTGCAATGGGGGATCCTGGGCCTTCTGAGTAGGAGAAAGTGGCACCTGAAGGAGCTCTGGGTTTGGAAAGAAAGATGATTCTTGCCCAAAGCAGAGTATGGATGAGTGTGCAGGAGAGGAGAGTAAGTGTTGTCAACGTAAGGCATGATAACTATTTAAGAAGATGGAAATGCTATCCACCCCAAATTGATTCTGACACATTGTATACAGGTATCAGGTTGTCACATGGTACTATATAAATGTGTACCATTAAAAATAAGCAAATAAAAATTTTTGAAAAGATTGGACAGAGACAAGTGTGAAGTGCATTTACACTGATATAAAAATGTTCCTTTTGGTCTGAACCATGCAGGACCTGCACTCAATGTTTTCCTTAAAGGATTTGATAAACACTGGACGCAGAATCCCCCAAAACACTTCAGCCTCCAGGAATTGTAAATGTCACCTTCTCCATACGGGATGTGACTCTGGACAAGCACGTAAAGCATAATCACATATTTCTGAGCACTTAAATAGCACTCGCCCAAGGGTATGCTGTAGAAAAGCCGGCTGGCAGGAGCAGGTAGCAGACACAGCTTCCCCTTCGGGAGACAGAAGAGACCCATAGAACCCAATGCACGCAAGCTCTGGCTGCGCAAACCCGCTGCTCTGTACCAAATGGTATCATTTGCCTCTGACTCGGCATGCAAGCCAACTTCTTTGGCTTTAGGAAAATCCGGAATTTATCCAATATAATCAGAGTACAGTTGATCTTTATTAAGCAATCTGCATTTAATCTTTTTTTACTTCTTGAAATTTCCATTTCTGATTCTCTTTCTTTCAACTAAATTTTAGGATCTCTTTCTACCATTTCTTTATAATCCCCTGAACTTTAATTATTTCTCTCTAGAGTAGAAAGACTTCTCGAAGTTGGTTGGCACCTTCTTAAGCACAAGTTAGGTATTCGATAGTGTATGGACAGGCTTAGATTTTGTTTTTAGATTTTCATTTATTATTTCTACATTGTAATGGAGACTTTCTCTATGAGTACAAAAAATACCAAGGAACCTATATGACTTCAATCTTCCATGTCATGCTGAGTATTTCTTTCAGCTAGCGTCTCTACAACATCTCCTGAGAGAATCTAATTCTGTCATAAGAGATAACTTCCAGAACTATCCATGTATCAGTGTCCACCTGAAATAGTAAATTCACAATTCACAGGCTACAGATTGCCATACAAAAATAATTTAGTTAATAAAGCAAATTTCATTTTTTACAATGATTTTTTCCACATTATTCAAGTAACTCTTCAAGATTTAGAGAATAATGTACTAGCTTTTAGAACATTTTAAAATTTATTTTTGACCCCGAGGTTGTAGTCAAAGAAAATGAAAATCTATAGTATTCAACAAATGACAATACTAAGTTCTTCTGCTATTCACAAGTCTAAGGTTTTTAACACACAGAGTGAAAAAGTTCAACAATGAACAAACACAGAACTTTCCAGCTTTAACAACACCAGGGATACTTTCATTCCTGGGTTGATTCTGGAAAAGCATGCTATATTGTTTAAGATATTTTAAATGTTAATATAATCAGGGGGCAGAAAGTTATCTATTCTGTTAGAAATAGAGAGTGTTTACCTTTTAGGAGCAGTTACTAGAAGAGGGTATAAGAAAAAGAATGTTCTCCTCTCAGTGAGAAGGGCTGGGTTCTAGTCTTGATTTGGTTACTAAACAACTATGAATCTAAACAATTAATGCTCAAGTAGCCTAATTCAAGTTCTCATTTCTAATTGCTGATGTAAGAACACATTAATAGAGAGACTATTTTTGCGTATGTGAATGTGTGTATGTGCCTTTCTAGGAGTGGTCCTCTTTTTTCATACGGAGATTTCTAATGGGATATATATTTTCCAATTTGAAAATACCATTTCCATAGTTAGACACCTTTTCTTTTTTTTTTTTTTTGCGGTACTGGGGGTTGAACTCAGGGGCATTCTACCTCTGAGCTACACCCCCAGCCCTATTTTTTATTCTTTATTTTGAAACCGAGTCTCACTAAGTTGCGGAGTGCCTCACTAGGTAGCTGAGGCTGGCCTCGAACCCGGATCCTCCGGTCTCAGCCTCCCGAATGCTGGGATTACAAGTGTGCGCCACCACGCCCGGCTGTTAGACACCTTTTCTAATAGTAAAACAAATTCATTCCTTTAATCATAAACTTACGGCTTCATTTTCTAATGGAATTATCTAAAATTAACAAATCCTTTATTAACTCTACTTTTTCTACCTATTTGTGGCCAGTGGCACGAATACAGGGTTTTTTTTTTTTTCCCATAATAATGTATTTACATTTCAGAAAAGTCAACCCTGTGCTCTCAAGGAAGCTGCTTTTCAAATTTATTTCTGAATAATGAAAACTATTGGATTATGTAGAAGATTTACCCTTTCCCAAATTTAATTTATGGCCAAGTCATTTTAGAAACTACAACAATTACCCACATACAAGAACCTCCTTGAAAAAAAATTTGTATAATTCAAACACCAAACACCAATTGTCTGAAATTTAATAAAGCACTTTCCTTTCAGGCTCAAATATTAGAAGTAGGGCAGAATCAAAATTACTGTGTGAATTGCAAACTTCTAAAAACAGAGGCTTCTAATCAAGATTACCAGATTTTTCTTTACATTATATTCTCCAATGCTGTAGCATACATATTCTAAATGTCCCAAGAGACCACAAACCCAGTAACTCAAAATGGATGGATAATTTTCTCAAATCACAACTTTTCCTTGGAAATTTCACCCAATAGGACACTCTCAGATCAGTTAGAATTTCATTCTCAAACGAAGTGCCTGGATGTTCCAAACTTCAGGACCCATATTTTCAGTTTCACTTCAAGATTTTTTTTTCCTGCTTGCATTTGAATCTGTACCTCTGCATACACAGACTCTCCTGCGTTCCCCTTCCTTCCTGTACAATCTTCTCCATCCAGCAAGCTCAGCAATGGTTTAAAGACCTGAAATAAAACCTCTGGGTCATGGCCAGTCTCTGGCCCTGCACAACAGAGGAAGGAACCATTCCTGTTCCTCTGCTGATTGGATCTCAGCCTAACTACACCAGACCTAGGTTCAAATCTCAGTTCTGCCAAGGCACTTCACCTTATTGAGGCTCAGTCTTCTCACCAGTAAAATGGGGAAAATAATATCTCCCAAGTTTCTGGCTAAAGGGCACCTTGATAATCTATGCAAAGAAAATGGCAGGGTGTAGCATATAATATATACAAACGAGTTGCTATTAGTCTTCTTTGAATTGCTACCATCTCCTGTGTGCCTGCAGGACAATTAGCTTCTAAGTACACTAGAACATGCAATTATCAATCTGAAGGAATCCCGGCACCAGAAGTGACCTTGGAGTCTGAATCTATGTCTTTTTTTTTTCTTCTTTTTTTATAACCTGAGAAACTGAGCTCTGGTGAGCCTTAAACTTCCTCCAGGGCTGGTCACTGAAGGGGCAACAGTTTTCCTTGCCTCTTCATTCTCTAAGAAAGTCCAGTGCAAAACTGCAAACCTAGCTTTTTAGAGGCAAGGGTGTGCTTTGGATTCAGAGTTCTTTCCCAAAGAGGACCACAGAGGGCAGCAGAGGCCAGGAGGGGTATGGTATGGAACAGTTAAGTTAAGATGGAATCCCCCAGAGGGGGCAGCTGGCCTTGGATGTCATTTCCATCCCAGAGCAAGCCCTTCCCAAAACAGGAGGCACTTGGCACCGTGGGACCCCAAGGAACCTGCAGGTGGCCGAGTGGAGACAGTAACAAGACCAGGACCACTCCTAGGACCCAGCTTCTACCAAGTGGAAAGGACAGGGCTGATTACTACTAGTGCAGAACCAGCTCACCAGCTCCTGCAAAACCTCCATACTGCCCAGTTCATACCTCATGCCCTTTAAATGCATGTCACATCCAGATCAGGTGGGTTCCAAGTATGTATTTTGAACTGCCACTGTTCCCCATCAATTCAAGGGGTTGCTAGGAACTTGAGATCAGAATAAGATGCAACTTGGCAAAAAAGCATACATAAATCCATTTTCTGCAATGTTTCTTTCTTTTGTGCTGTGTACTTAATAACATTTACAAACATATCTCTCAAAAGTAGTAAAAGAGGACTTTCAGGAAAAGTGACAGCTATGCTAAATGGAAAGTGTGATAATCTGCTGTTGGTTACCTTCCACAGCCCATTCAGTCCTTGGCATTGACATCAACAGTTGGTGTTAAGAATGTTGAAAATTTCCACATAACCGTGCACCTGCACTTGCCTGATTCCAAAATTAGTACCTGATTCTATGTAATTATTTCTTTTATACTCATTTCTGAATTTCATGCCATAGATCTCTCTAAAAGGATAAGCTTTCAGCTTACCATGCTTTAAAAAAAAATCAAAATTTAACATACATCTACCGTGAGGGCACTATCTGCTTCCATTAGCCATTTAAGCAAGTTGAAGAAAACATTCAATTTAAGCAATTACATTTCAAGATCATATTACAGAATATTCAGAAGGAAAAACACAATCAATTGGGAATACCACAATACAGTATACTTAAAGAGAAAATGCATTTTTAAGCAAGACTGTTCCTGTTATCATGCATAAGATATTTTCATTCAGAGTATCATGAATGAGACAGCCAATTTGCAAATTAATTAAGAGTTTCCCAGAGGACAAATAATCTCCAAGTTTTGGGAGATTTATTTACTTAGGCAGAAGCTGCAGAAGTCTAGGAATGAGTTTTGTCATTTTAGAGAAGATTTAAGCACTTGAGAAATGTTTGGATAAATTCAGTTAGTATAAGCCATAGATCAGAGGCACACATGTCAATCATCTCAGAAAGAGGAGAATATCAGGGGAAAAAAAAAAAAAGCCCAGAAACAAGCAGGTACAGGAATTTCTCAGCAGCTCCTTCACTACTTAATCAATATTACTGTGGATGGGCCACAACTCATACACTCAACTTCTGTTTTTCGAGAGTAAATTATTTCCCTTTTAATTATCTTCATCAGAAATCAAGCAAGCCATCATCCCTTTCTGCATAACAACTCATTTACACATTTTGAAATACTAAATCATCTCAGCCTAAGTCCTCCAACCTAATTATCTTCAATTTCTTACCTTTACTTCTGAGAGTGTGTGCACCATATAAGACACTCAACACATTCTGGTCTTTGCTCTGACACTGAATTCTCTCCACCAGCTTCTGCAATGCATCTAAATTGTGAAGCTCAGAGCTCCACCGGGATCAGAACCTCATCTCAAAATATCTGCAAGAGATTCCACTCCACACGCCAGAAGGTTCAACTGCACCCGATGAAGAGGCAAGGTGCTACAATTTCTATCAGTTGCCAACTAAGAATTGGATCAGAAATCCCTGCTTGGTGATCTTTTTTAACCTTCTTGTAAAATTTAAGGCCATTCATCTATTAAGTTTTTCTCCATTTTGGTAACAGTATTTGGATCACTATTGTCAATAATTTTTTTTTCCTGATGCTTTAGCACAAAATGCAAAACTTCAAGCACTGTAAAAATGTTGGTTGTCAGTTACAGAAAAATACTGGTAGAAGAGGAGTGCGTAAAAACTGGCTCAAGACCCCACATCATTTTTCCTTTGAAAAGAAGTGTTAACCCCAAATTCCCAAGAAGGGGATGCTACAAAACATTTCACTGTACTGAAATTCCTCCTTAGTCATAAATTATTTACATTTAAAAATGATAAAAATGTTAATCAGAATTTCAAAAACAAAACAACAACAACAAAAACTATCACATAGCCCCCAGAGGCGTTTTCAATAAGCAAGAAGTACTTTAGACAAAATGTATTGCTAGCCCAAAGAGGATACCCTCACCCAAGCATGGAGTGGCCCAGCATGCCTCTTCTCTGGTCCAGTGGTCCAGGAGACAAAGATTTCGACCAACTATGATTTACCTCTTGCCAATTTTCAGCGTGACCAATAAAAACAAGCTAACAAAAAACCCAGCTAAGCACGACTCTCCCCCCACCCCCCAACTCTCCAAAGCTCTTCTCAGGGATTATAAAACAGCTTTTGGAAGTTCTGCCCCACAAGGCTAATAACATGGTACTAGGAGGAGAGACCTGGAAGGCAATCACAAAAAGTCTCATTTAAATTCCTGGAAAGCACAGCTTCCCCAAACACAGCTATTCAGCTCTTTTTTGGAAGGCATCCCTTGCTTGGAGCCCTGAGTTTAAGTTCACTCTGTCCATCCCAACGCCAGCACCGCCAAATCCAAAGGAGATGGACGTCACATTCCGTATCCAAAAGAATGCATCAAATGCCCACTCGGTACGCTACAGTGGAAAGTAAAAGCGGAGTTTTCCGCTGGCCAAGTGCATACTGGGCTTTCTTTTTTTTCTTTTCTTTCTTTTTTTCTTTTTTTTTTTTTTAAATTCTAAAGAGCTGCCCCAAACACCATAGCTACAGAGAACAAGAAATCAATCGCACACACTTTAAGCGTTCAGAGTGCCGTTTTGTTCCGGAATGGGATGGAAAAGGACAATAAAAATCTTCACTCCGGAGACGGGAGACAACACAAAATAAAAATAAAAATAAAAAAAATAACACCATTCCTGAGTCACAGGGGCAAACGGTGTGCGACCGTCCCCCAATGCTTGAAACCCTCCAGTTGACTCACCCTCTCCGGAATAGCCGGTCCCCAAACCACTCTCCACGTTCCGCGCGCGCGCGCACTCACACACACACCGGTCCGCTTCCCCGGTCGCCAAGTCTTAACTCCACCAGCAGCGCAGCGCACCCGCTGCAATCCAGCGGAGGAAGATGTCGCCCACCTCCGACCCCTGGTGCATGTGCCCGCGAACCTTCTCCCCGCACTGTGCGGGGACCCCGCGGTGCTCGGAGCTCCCCAGGAGAGCGCGGCGCTCAAGTCGGAGCCGTGCGTGTCACATTGGACTCCCGGGCCGCCGCCGCTCGGGCGCGCGCGCCACACGCTCCCACCCTCACACGGACGCCCTCCGGAGCTGGGACCCGGGGGTTGGCGGAGCCCGACGCGCGCCGCGCCTTACTCGGAGGCTGCGGAGCCTCCAGCGCGCCGCTGGAGTCGTCCTACAGGCGACCGCCCGGGTCACCTCTCCGTGCCACCCTCGGAGCGCGCGTCGATCCTGCGCTCGCATCCCCAGCCGGCCGGCGGGATCCACCTCCCCGAGGCCAGCTCTGCTTTGCGCGGGAGGCAGCAGCGGGGCGCGGCGGAGGACTCGGCCTCCGAGCCGATGCGGGGCTGCGATCGGCCCCGAGCCGCGCTCCTCATTGTTCCGGGCTGCAAGGCGGTGGCGCTGGTGGCTCCGGCGGCTGGAAGGACAGCGACCCAGAGCCCCCAGGCGAGGCGACCGCTCTGGGCCCGGGAGCCCAGGCTGCACCGTGCCCGGCCCCGGAGCTCCGTGCGCCCCAGATGTCCGCTTGGGGCTCCTCTTCCCTTCCCCCAACCCTCCTACCCCCACTCCTTCCTCACCTAGCGGGCGGGCACCGGGCACTGGGAAGTTGCGCTGCCTCCTCCCGGCGTCCCCGGCCCGGCAGCTCTGCCCGCCCGCAAGCGGCGAGCGCAGGCAGGGCGCTCTCGCTACGCGCCCGAGACCTGCCTCTTGCAGAGAGTGATTGCAGACTGGGGTTGCGTGGGGCGGCGCGGCTGCCTAAAAAGGCTTGTTTCTCCCCAGCCACCTCCTCCATCTAGCCCTGGTTCCTCCGGAGGTTACCTGCACAGTCTCCACCTGGAACCGGGCTTGACACCCAGGGGACATTCGGGTCCCTGTCGGCGTCAGGGATGCTGGAATGCAAACGGACTGTGAGGGGCGGGGAGGGGAGTCTTGGAGCCTGACCCCGAGGCAGTGAGTCTTTCTGTACCTCGCTGGAACACACACCCTTCTTCAGAGCCGGAGGGCGGGCTACCTGCGCGCGGGGCAATGCCCGAGAGCCCGCTGGGTGGGGCGTAGGGAGCACAGCATCCTCCCCGGCCCACTGGCTCTCTTTGTTCCTCCTGCTCCGCCAGGCTCCGCTCAGCCGCCTGGCCCTCACTCCCCCGAGCTTCTGCGAGGCGCCCCGACACTCGGGGATGGACTTGGGAGAAAGCCACCTTCCACTTGGGAAGGGCCGCCCGCCAAGTCCGGTGATGGCGCTCCCTGGGGGCCCCCACCTGCTCACTCTTCCCAGCTACCGGCCCCCAACCCCGGGAAGGACTGCAAAGTTCTCTAGACTTGGACGCCCGGGGCTGCCCGCGGGGCTCAGGGGGAACCGACTCTGCCCGGAGCCCTGCAGCTGGACCCGCGGGCGGGGTCGTGGGGAGCCCCGGATCGGGTGTGTCTGTCTGTTCGCGTGCGGAATGCCCATTTGTCACCTCGGCTCTCTCATTTTCTAAAGGCAGCTGCCGCTTGTCCCGGGACCCGAGATCGCAGGGCTCTTTGTTTGCTGGTAAACTCGCTCCTCTGAACTTCAAAGCGGCTCCCGGCGCGCGCCCGCGGTGGGGGGTGTCCACTCCCCACTGGCCGTCTGGGAGGTGGGTGTCCACCCCCCACTGGCCGTCTGGCGGACCCGGAGAGCTGTGCAGGGGTGGGGTGAGGAGTGGGGACCAGTGGAGCTAGATTCCTTTGGGTGATATCGCCACGAAGAGTCTATCTTCAGGGAAGATAGACTCAAACCAATCCTACCCTCGGTTCTTGTAGGGACAAACATTTTAGGCTCAGCTTCGTTTCCAAATGTACCAATTTGAAGTACATACCTACATCCAAGTAATCAGAGCTTTGAAAAAGGAAATGTTTTTAACTGAGCTATCAAATTCCTGCAGAATTCATTGAGTGTTTACTGTGTGCCTGGGACTAGCTCCACCTTGTGCGAGCACAGCACCCCCCCCCCCCTCCTCCAGAAGCTAAAAAGAAATTTCAAACATCACAGGAGTTAATTAAAACCGACTGAGTAAAATGCACTGGACTTATCCAGAAGTTTTTACCCGAGGGGAGGGGGGCACTAAAAACGCTTACTCAGTATTTTCCCAATTGTATTAACAGTTTCTGACACTTGGAATTCCATAGAAGTGCCTGAAGGGACAATGTGTCACACAGATTTAAAAGGAGGGGGGAAAACACTATATCCCATAAATGTGAAATATATAGAGTGGCCAAAAGTGCCCGGTCCAAACCTGACATTATAGAAATCCTCTTCTAAGGGTGGGAGTGGGGGGTGGAGGAAAGAGGGAAGGGAATGGTGTAGACAGAATCACCTCCTTATCAGCAGAAGTGAACAGGAATGGTAGAAAAATCCATGGGCCTCGGAATTCTCTTCTGCGTAATGGGTGTGCTAGTACTGACCTTCAAGGTTTGTTGTAAGAAGTGGAGACAGTAGGTTAAAAGTATCTCCCCTAGTGCCTGAAATGTGATTCCTAATGAAATGAGGCAATTAATAAATGACAACCATTATTAAGATACTTTATTATGAAACAGAAAAATATATTTTGTAATGTCCTAGTGTAGATGCATTTTATATACTTCCTGTTCTTTTCACATAAGTGCTTGCAAAAGTTGATGTCTTTAGTAACTATCCTAAAGAAATTTAATGAGTTAAATAAGTGCGACCAAATAATAACTTTGTGCTGGCAGAAAAAATTACTACTTTAAGACAAATATGAAAATCGCAGTCATAAAATTTCCAGTGGATCGAGTTTATTTTTAGTACTGCCGGTGTAAAATGAAGAGGGGGCACCTGGCTTAAGCTGTTGCTTCCCAAAGAAACCACAAAGTCAATTTACATACCAAGCAGGGTCTTGCTAAGTTGCTGTGAGTCTCACTAAGTTGCCAACGCTGGCCTCAAACCTGCAAACCACCTGTCTCAGCCTCCCAAGTACTGGGATTACAGATGTATACACCACCACACCACGCTGATATTATTTCTTTGTTTTTTAAAGCAGGAATCATACCAAATCTATTTGCTGTGATACTTTTGCCCATGATAATCTGCATTTCCTTTTTCTGTTAATAACTCAGGGTTCGTCCATTATCTTTTTTTCTTACCTGTTATTCACGGGGAAAATTCTTTCCATTTTTAGGAACTTGAAATATACCTCTGGTAAGCAGCTAAACCAAGAAGCTCAGTTTCCAAGCTGAGAAGCATTTGGGATGAGGAGGAAGAGTAAATATTTTCTAATGACTCTGGGATATATTTTCACTTAACTATTATTCATAGAAACCTATTTCTCAGCCGGGCGTGGTGGCGCAGGCTTGTAATCCCAGCATTCAGGAGGCTGAGACCGGAGGATCCGGGTTCGAGGCTAGCCTCAGCTACCTAGTGAGGCATTCCGCAACTTAGTGAGACTCGGTTTCAAAATAAAGAATAAAAAATAGGGCTGGGGGTGTAGCTCGGAGGTAGAATGCCCCTGAGTTCAACCCCCAGTACCGCAAAAAAAAAAAAAAAAAAGAAACCTATTTCTCTTTTATTCATAATGCCATTTGCTGTTTACAATAAACCCATAGATTATTTTGTAAATGGGGGAACTGTGGCTGACTTATTTCTACGATTTTTTTTCCTAAACTAATGTCTTCCAGTCCTGACGAACTTAAGATTTTCATTCCATACCATTACAAAAAAAAAACACAATAATTCTTCCCCTTGCTTGAAAACTTAGTGCTCAGGGAGTAAGTCACCAATATCTGGGTTCTTCATGCTCAATCAGTGAAACAAATTTGTATGTGCAAGTAGGTATAAAAAAATGAATTTCAGTCCCTCACTTTTTGGAATCCATTGTACAATGGCGGAGATTGGGTAGGAACATTTGTTTCCTAGCCAACCTGGTTTTTAGAAATGAATTCACTTAATCTTTAGAAATGTTGTTAAAGAAATCAAGCACTATTAAGAAGAAACAGCCTCAGAAACATATCAAGATCTGTGTAGAGGCCAAGCCCTGAAGCCAGATGAGATCTTTTCCTACACTTTTCTTTGTCGCCCACAATCTAATGAGAAAAGGAGGAGACTGAAAACCAGGAGTTCTGAGTTTTAGTTCTGACCTAGTGACTAGAGTGAAGAAATTCGTGCTTTCTGGGCTTTAACAACTTTACCTGTAGTATGGATGAAGGCCACCTCATCGCTGCAACAAGAAGCTGACTGAGAACCTTACATCACTCACAAGGTCTCAGCACTTCACAGTTTACATAAAGACTTTCTGTCTGTTATCTCCTTGGATTTTCCAAACTCATTGTGAAGTGAAGGCGTGCAGCGATTAAGAATACAGACTTCAGATCCACATGGCCACATGGAGGTAGCCCTGCCACTTCTTTTTTTTATTATTAATCTTTATTTTGAAACAAGGTCTCACTAAGTTGCAGAGGACCTCACTAAGTAGCTGAAGCTAGCCACAGCCACGAACCTGGATCTTCCTGTCTCAGCCTCCCAAGTACTGGGATTATAAGCATGCACCATCACACCTGGCTGCCCTGCCTCATCTTAATTGTGTGAGAATAAGAATTGCATCTCACTACTATTATTTTAATTCTTATGTTCAGAGTCCTTTGTATTAACAATTTAATCCTCATAACAAACTTTCTTAAAAAATCATTTTTCTTTTATCTTTTTGTTTGTAAATCTCTTCAGACCTACAGAAGAATTGCATAAATAACACCATCTGCCCATATTCCCCAAATATTGACTCTTTACTGTTTGGTTTATTATTTTGGGACTCTCTTTCTATTTGTGCTTTTCTGTGAACTGTTTTGTAAGTACGTTGCATACATCATATCCTTTTATCCCTAAACACTCTGTATTTCCTAAGAACAGAGACACCTTTTTTCTCTTTCTTTATCTCTGAAGAAATACTTTTGTTGGCATGCAATAATTGTACATACTTGTGGGCTACCTTGTGATAATTCCACACATTTATATCATATGTAATCAGATCAGGGTAGCTAGCATTGCCCTGCCCTTAAACATTTATGCTTAGGAATATTCTCTTTTACAACCAGAATACAATTAACCATAATTATGAAACTAACATTGATACAGTACTATTCCTAACCTCAGAGTTCATTAAAATTTCGCCTATTGTGCCCTGAATACCTTTTATAGCAACAACAGCAATAAAATTGGTCCAGGAGCCCATCCTGGATCCTCTGTTGCATGTGGATGTTCTGTGGTGTCAGTCTTTTAAATCTGGAACATTTTCTCCATTCACCTATG
Source organism: Graphiurus murinus (assembly GCA_004027655.1). Taxonomy (NCBI): domain Eukaryota; kingdom Metazoa; phylum Chordata; class Mammalia; order Rodentia; family Gliridae; genus Graphiurus; species Graphiurus murinus. The sequence continues at coordinate 21,629 of PVLC010027065.1, forward strand.
TCACATAACTTTAACCTATTTGGAGAATTCAAACTATTTATTTTGTGGAATGTCCCTGAATTTGGGCTTGTCTTTTGTTTCCCCACACTTAGATTTAGATTAGATTCAGGTTGTGAGGTTTTTTTTTATCTTTTCTTTTACTTCTGGGGCAAAAATACAGTGTTATCTCCCTCTCCTTGCATCCTCCCCAAAGTCCTATGGTGTTGATCTGTGGCAGCCTTGGCTCGGGTGAACTTTGGAACTTTGGCTACTATGCGAAAGGTGGGACCTGAAGGTTTTCTCCACCGTGAAGTTACTCTTCATGCCTTTCTAGTCACAAGGTCTTGTATGCAGATAGACTTGGAGGCAGTCTCTCTTCAACTTCTGCCCATTAGTTTTAGACTCTATCATGGTTCCACCTGTAATTCTACTAATTTTTTTTTTATTTCCCTTCTTCCTTTACATTCTTTACATTCAGCATTTGGACATAAAGAAGAGTGTTTTTATTTATTTTTTTCTTCCCAGCCCATAACACCATAACAAGCTTTTGTGTGTGTGTGTGTGTGTGTGTGTGTGTGTGTGTGTGTGTGT
>PVLC010027066.1:0-22179 GCA_004027655.1 Graphiurus murinus
CAAAAACAAAAAAAAAAAAAAAAAAAAAAAAAAAAAAAAAATCCTCAAGGGGTTGAGGATATAGCTCAGTGGTGGAGCATTTGCCTAGCATGCACAAGATCCTAGATACAATGCCCAGCACTAAAAAGAAAAAAAAAAAAAATCACTGGGCACGCTTGTAATTTCAGCTATTCAGGAGGCTGAGGCAGGAGGATCTCAAATTCCAGGTCAACCTTGGCAATTTAGCCAGACCCTATCTCAAAGTAAAATTCTAACAAAGGGCTAGGTTTGTAGCTTAGAGTGGCCCTGAGTTCCATTGACAGTAGGGGGTAAGTCTCCAATGGGGATAATTCCTCAAAAGGTTTAATTGCTCCCGAGAGAAATCTTGCCCATGAGCAACCCTACCAGCTATAGGGCCCAAACCCTCAGAGGGGATACCAGGATCTGGCTGGCTAATGTGTTCAAGGCCCTGAGAAACTGCTAGCTTTTCTCTGAGAGGGAGCAGGTGTGTGCAGTGTGTGTGTAGGGGGCAGATTTCAAGTCTCCGTAAAGATATATAAGCAGGTTAAATGGAGTGAGGTTTGACTATAATAAATCTTGACTCAGCCTGGACCAAGTACTTCTCATCTGTTAGCTACAATGTTAGGCACTTTTTTTTTTTTTTGCAGTACTGGGGATTGAACCCAGGGGCATTATACCTCCAAGCTACATCCCATAATCCTATTTTTTGTGTGTGTGGTACTAGAGATTGAACCCAGGGGCATTCTACCTCCGAGCTATACCTCCAGTCCTATTTTTTATTCTTTATTTTGAAACAGGGTCTCACTAAGTTGAGGAGGGCTTCACTAAGTAGCTGAGGCTGACTGTGAACCTGCAATCCGCTCAGCCTCCCTAGTACTGGGATTACAAGTGTGTGCCTCCAATGTTAACTACTTTAATATAGTGCACCTCAACTAATTAGACAATACAGGAGTTGGTCATCCTCATTTTATTTGTAAGAAAACAGATCCAGAAAGGTCGATTTGCCCATCACAGTAAAAAAAAAAAGTAACTGCATTATCACAAAAAAGATAGCACTGGTATTTTGGCATTTGTTTTGCACAATACAGAATATAAAAACCATTTTTGTGTATGTGTGTGTGGTACTGGGGATTGAACCAAGAGGCATTTTACTTCCAAGCTATACCTCCAGTCCTTTTTATATTTTTTGTTTTGAAACAAGGTCTTGCTAGGTTGCAGTCTCCCTTAATTGCTGGGATTATAGGCCTGTGACACCACAACCTACCAATATGTGTACATGCCCAGGCCTGCTGACATTTTTTAAGAGAATAAAATTTGTACAAGCCAGGCATGGTGGTGTACACTTGTAACCAGTACTTGAGAGGCTGAGACAAAAGGATCATGGGTTCATGGCCAGCCTCAGCAACTTAGTGAGACCTGCTTCAAAATAATTAAAAATAGGGCTGGGGGTGTAGCTCAGAGGTAGAACGTCTCTAAGTCCCATCCCCAGTATCACAGAAAACAAAATGAAAATCATACAAAATTTTTAAAACTTTGAAACCAAGTCTATTTCAAATACAAAAATTTTACTCTTTTCAGTACTGGGGATGGAACCTGGGGGCATTCTACCTCCGAGCTACAGTCCCAGCCCTATTTTTTTATTCTTTATTTTGAAACAGGGTCTAAGTTGTGGAGGGCCTCACTATGCAGCTGAGGCTGGCCACGAACCCAGATCCTCCAGTCTCAGCTTCCCAAATGCTGGGATTACAAACGTGCGCCACCACACCCAACTCTTCAAATACAAAAACTTTATAGGTTCTTTTTGAAGTAACCATAAAAAAAAAAAAAACAGTTCCATTTGGAAAAATTTCCTGTTAAATTGAAATAATCCTGCCTCTTTTTATAATTGAGATATTCTTCAATTTGGGGGTCAGAGACTTAACTATCAAATTGATAGTGACTTTGGTTTAAAAGAAAAGTATGTTTCATCTTCATTCGTAAGGGGTAGGGTGTTTCATTGTATATAAATGGAGTCTGATCTGCCGGGCGTGGTGGCACCCGCTTGTAATCCCAGCATTTGGGAGGCTGAGACAGGAGGATCCGGGTTTGCAGCCAACCTCAGCTACTTAGTGAGGCCCTCCACAACTTAGTGAGACCCTGTTCCAAAAAACCAAACCAAAACAAACAAACAAATAGGTCTGGGGGTGGAGCTCGGAAGTAGAATGCCCCTGGGTTCAATCCCCAGTACTGGAAAAAAATTAAAAAATAAATGATGCATTTATTTGTGGTACTGTGTGCTCATTCTACCACTGAGCTACATCCCCAGCCTTTTAAAATTTGTTTTGAAACAGGGTATTGCTAAATTGCTCAGGCTGGCCTCAAACCTGCAATCCTCCTGTCTCAGCCTCCCAAGTACTGGGATTACAGACATGCCACACCATGCCCAGGGAGTTTGATGCTTTTGCCTGGGCCATTTCATTTTGCCATGTTTCTATTACCCTTGGTCAGAAATTTTCTGAACTTATACAAAACTCTGAATGACTCAATTGGCTGATTGCAGCTTTCACACAGAGGAAGTCTATCTAGCTGGATTTGTAGACTTCCCCCCGCCCCCATACTAGGGATTGAACCTAGGGGCATTCTATCTTCGAGTTACACCCTGTCCTATTTTTTATTCTTTATTTTGAAACAAGATCTCACTAAGTTGTAGAAGGTCTCATAAGTAGCTGAGGCTGCCTGCAAACGTGCAATCTTCCTGTCTCAGCTTCCCAAGTACTGGGATTATAAGTGTGCCCCACTAAGCCCCACTGGGTTGTCCTTATGTCTAAACTGAGGTGTTCAATGATTCATGTGTCCACTTATACAAGTAATGGCATTATACTAATGCAATTACTGGTTATTTCAGTATTTTTATGTGTATAGACTTGGGATTGAACCCAGGGGCATTCTACTCCTGAACTACACTCCCAATCCTATTTTACTTTTTATTTTAAAACACGGTCTAAATTGCAGAGGGCCTAAGTAGCTGAGGCTAGCAACAAACCTGTGATCCTCCTGTCTGAACCTCCCAAGTACTGGGATTACAGGTATGTTCCATCATGCCCAGCTATGGGTTTTCTTTATTGAAAAATTAGTTTATTGAGTAGTTACCTAAATAATAAAACAAACAGAACAGGGGGTAAGGGCATAAAGTAAAAATTTTAAAACCCAGCAAAAAGTCGAGGCTTGCCTTTGTTGACGTGGGCAGTAGAGGAAGGGAGCAGCAGTGGGAAAAAAAGGTGACAAGAAGTCAGATAACTCACTGAATAAACATAAACAAATGCTTCACCTCTCTGAGCCTCAATTTCACATCTATAAAATGGGAGGGCTAGTGAGGACACCAGCCTGGAAGGTGGGCAACACCATTCAGTGAGGCTGTAGGTAAAGGTTATTTTGTGAGCTATAGGACATATTTTTTTTACACACACACACACACACACACACACGATGGGCTGAATTCAGGAATCCCAGCTAGTTAGGTTAGGACTGGAAGGAGGGTCAGAGTGAGATTTCTTCATTATAGGAAAAGCAGAGCTGGGCGTGGTGGTGCATGCTTGTAATCCCAGCATTCGGGAGGCTGAGATGGGAGGATCTGGGTTCGAGGCCAGCCTCAGCTACTTAGTGAGACACTCCACAACTTAGTGAGACTTGGTTTCAAAATAAAGAATAAAAAATAGGGCTGGGAGTATAGCTCGGAAGTAGAATGCCCCTGAGTTCAATCCCCAGTACCGTGCAAAAAAAAAAAAAAGAGAAAAAGAAAAAGCAGCTCAGATGGACATGGTGGTGCATGCCTGTAATACCAGTACTTGGAAGGCTGAGACAGGCTGATGGCAGGTTGGAGGCCAATCTTAGCAATTTAGTGAGATCCTGTTTCAAAATAAAACAGGGCTGGGGTGTGGACTGTAGGTAGAATGCCCCTGGGTTCAATGCCTAGTGCTTTAAAAACAAAACAAAAAAGCTCAATGGAAAAAGGTAGGGCTGATACAAAATACACGTCAGTAGAAGAGCTGCAATTAGAACTAGCCCCAGAGCTCTGCTTCCTGTCCCAAACCTACCGCTTACAACAGAGCCACTATTTTCAGTTTAAACATCTCAGCACTGCATTGATTCCCCACCCCCTCAACCAAGTATTTTCTTTTCCCTAGGCCCCCATTGCTGTTCGGCTGGGCAAAATAGCCATTGACCGAGGAATGGAGGTAAGATTCCATTGGATCAGGTTGCTAAAGTTAGCTGTGACCCAGATGCAGTGCTTTCCTTCCTGAGCCAGATGAATTGCTTGAAAGAACACAGGAACTGAATTCACCCATTAACTTCAAGTCTGACCACTTTGTATGCCTCAGTTTACTCATCTAAAAGATGGGAAATTTGGCTATGTATTATTGATTACACCCTATCTTTGTCTCTCCTCCTTGAAGAGAGGAGAAAATTGAGGTTTGGAAAGGGTAAATGACTTGCCCAAAGTCACAAAGGAAGTGATCAACAAAAACCTAGGTATACAGAGCTCTTGGATCATGTTCTTGGGTTTGTGCTAGCAGTCAGTTATGTGGCCTCAAGCACAAAGCGCAGGGTGATGCCCTGGGCACAATCAGTCTACCCCTAGACATCAACTCACTCATCACACATGGAATCTAGACTGGGAAATGGGACAGAGATGAAATATCATCACTATTCTCCCCCACCCCAGAGGTAGGAAGAAAATACATGAGTGATGAAGGTTAATGATACCAAGCAAACACCCCAGAGAGGTTTAGAATTGTGCTGTCTGTATAACAGCCGTGTGGCTGTTAAACTTGGTAAAAAGTACTGAGAATGTTTAGTTTTCCCCGCACACTAATCAATAGTTCAAGTGCTTTTTAACAGATACACAATGACTATTGGGCAGTGCTGCCCTGGGAAGGATCAGAACTCCAGAGAAAAGTTAAAGTATAAGCAAAGGTACAGAAGTCGGTAAATAAACAGCCTGAGTGGGAATGAGGGCAAGAAAACTTAGCAGGAAAGCAGCAAAGGGCACTGGCTCAGTGCTGAACCTTCTGGCTTCAAAGACCTGCTCTTTGGGCATGGTGGTACATGCCTGTAATCCCAGTACTTGGCAAGCTGAGCCAAGAGAATCACAGGTTTGAGGTCAGCCTCAGCAACTTAGTGAGACCCTATTTCAAAGTAAAAAATAAAGCTGGGCGTGGTGGCGCACGCTTGTAATCCCAGCATTTGGGAGGCTGAAACCGGAGGATCCGGGTTCGCGGCCAGCCTCAGCTACCTAGTGAGGCACTCTGCAACTTAGTGAGACTCGGTTTCAAAATAAAGAATAAAAAATAGGGCTGGGGGTGTAGCTCGGAGGTAGAAAGCCCCTGAGTTCAATCCCCAGACCCGCAAAAAAAAAAAAAAAAAAAAAAAAAAAGCTGGACATGGAGGTGCACACTTGTGCTCTCAGTACTTGGGAGTCTGAAACATGAGGATTGCAGGTTTTCAGCCTCAGCAACTTAGTGAGGTCCTCTGCAATTTAGTGAGACCCTGTTTCAAATAAAATAATAAAATAGGGAGGCTGAGAGGGGAGGACCCAGGTTTTCGGCCAGCCTCAGCTGCTTAGTGAGGCCATCCGCAACTTGGTGAGACCCTGTTTCAAAATAAATAAAATAGGCTAAATAAAATAGGCTGGGGGGGGGATGACTTGGAGGTAGAATGCCCCTGAGTTAAATCCCCAGTACCACAAAATAAATAAATTAATAAAATAATAAAATAGGGCTGGTGTAGCGCAGAGGTAGAATGCCCCTGGGTTCCACTCTCAGTATCACAAAAATAAATAAATTAATTAAAAATAGAGTTAGGAGTGTAGTACAGAGGTGGAGCCCCTGTGGGTTCAATCCCCAGCACCACCATACACACACACACACACACAACAACCCTGCTCTTCCACACTGTTGCGACTAGGACTTTAGACAAATTACTTCACCTTTTTACTATGCCTCACATTTCTCAGCCATATAATAGGGATAAAAGCCCTTGTTGTGGAAAATAAATTAGTTAACACATGCAGTACTTTTACACATTTCAAGTACTTTTAGGACTTGTAAGTGCTAGCAAGTGAGCACTGAGCAATAGAGGTTGGAGAATGTGCCAGGTCATCAGGGCCTAGAGTCTCCCTCCTGAGGGCCGTAAAAGCCAGCACAGTTAAGAGGCAGCCAGGTGGGAGACTGTGGCTTGATGGTATGGCTCGTGCTCCCCATCCCCTGGAGAACAGTCTCCCCACTCCCTGGTTGTCTTCATAGTCTCCATGTCTCTGGCTGTATTCTGTCAGCATTGTGTTGTTCTTTCTCCAGGGAGGGAGTTCTTTGTCACATCTCTACTCATGTAGTCTGGCATAGGCAGTAGGGTGAGCTGGTTTCCATTGCAGGTAAAGGTGGACAAGGTCAGGCTGATCCAGGGATCACTTCTTTCTTGCAGGTGGACATTGCATCAGGGATGGCCATTGAAGGGATGTGCTATGCCCAGGTATGTGGCTGCTGCCAGTCTATGTATGCTTATTAGCAGAGGTTGAGACAGATAGGGAAGCCTCATGCAATACATGACCAACAGAGAAGGCTCCTCCAAATCCAAACTGTCTGCCCCTCTGACCCCTAACCCTGCCTGAAGCAGCCCCATGGGAATCACACAGCTTTGTTCAGGGACTGTTTACTCAACTTCCTAATAGTGGTACATTCTGCTTCACTTTGTGCCCAGAAAAATCACAGGAGAACACACAGGTACTTGACAAAGGGGGAGAATGGCTTCTGCTCTCCCTGTAAGAGTCACCAGTGTAGAGACAAAACTGGAGTTGGGATTTCAAGTCTTGGTTACAACTTGCAGACTGCACCCAATGTGGAGACTGCAAACCTGAGATTGACCTATTTAGCTTGATGCTCCAGTGAGTAAATATAACTAATTTCGAAGATACAAATTTCAAAAATACTGCTAAACAAGGAGTCTTGGGACTTGTAAAACCTAATGAGGACCAACTATACTCCTGGATTCAATGTTAGATTTCTTGATGCAAGCCTGATGGTTTTCCTCTACCGAGCTGCCTTGTATCAGCCTGCTGTAGGGGCAGTGAGCTCTCTTGAGGCATGTAGGGCAGTATGCAAATAAAAATCAATGTTGATGGGGCAGATGGTAGAGGAAGCCTGCCTCCTCCTGGAGACTAAGGACAAACTAAGGCTCATGGCTTTGCATGGCCCAAGACCAGAGATCATGGAAACACATGGACCTTGGCTTTGTCCTGGGCTAGGTCAATGTAAGCAACTCTTTTTTGGCCTCTGGCTCTGCTTCCCCAAAACTAATAGCCTATATGTTGTTGCAGAATATCCCAACCCAGGACCGACTGGAAGGCATGGCAGCCTTCAGGGAGAAACGGCCTCCCAAATTTGTTGGCAAGTGACCCCCATCTAATAGTTAAGCATGAGAGATATGTGCTTAAAAGGCAGGATCCAGATGGAAGGTCTGAAACAGGCCTTCCCTCATCATTTCACCTCTTTGGTCTCCATTTCTTCACAAGAATCATGGGAAAAAAATGATTGGGATAGTGCCTGGGATCAAGGAGCTGACCACACCACCTACTTCCACCTTCTTTATTCCTCACCCTGGCTACATAATCACAAGAGTCAGGTCTGCTTTAGAGAATGCCTGGCTCTCCCTACTTCAATGATAAACTACAGATTAAAATAGATGGCTCTGGGTCTCTGTACTGTTGGCTCTCAGGCTCTACCTCTCAGTGATGAAACATTTACTATAGATAGCAAGAGGCTGTAAGAAGACCCTTGTTTCTTCCTCTGAACAAGAGTGAATAAAATCCTGGTACTGGTTGAGCATGTTGTTAGGAGTCAGACTGTAGATCCCAGCTCTCTGCCACTTATTTGCTATATAATCCCGGACAAATTGTTTAACCTCTCTAGGACTCATCTTCCTTATCTACAAAATGAATCTGTTGTGAACATTTGAGGGTTCAATAAACATGTTATTATACCTGGGAGGATCAAGTGAAATCATTGCCCTGAAAGCCTTTTGTAAACTTTAGGGTATCAGGAAAGACCTTTAATGGCCTTCAGAAATGAAAAGAGCAATTAACCCTGTAGAGAGAATTTGGAGAGAAGAGAGGATTGGGAGATAGGCAGGCAACACTGGAATCTGAGCCTGCAGGATTAAAAGGCATTTGAAGCAAGTAAGAGGAAGGTCAAAGGGAACAGCATGAGCAAAGGTGAGCAAGAGGGTGACACCCTTGGAAAATAAAGGAAGTAGGGGCAACCTAGTATTCACGTGCCTGTACTAATCTCAATACCCTTCTCTTCTACCATCTCTATGCTGTGGTCATCCTGTTGCTGGATGTGAGCTCTGGCTGAGCATCCTGAGTGAAGACCTGGCCTGAGCCACTAAACCACAGGCATGGACACATACTAGTAACACTGTTGATTTGCTGCTAAATACAAATTCGCTAAGGTTATGTGTGTATCCAGGAAGGCAGTAGTGGAGTCAAGACCTTAGAATCAGCACCATCCTCACCAGTCATAACTACTCATGAAAGTAACAGCCTTACTGAACTTCCTTTTTCTCTTGTCTTAAGTACAGAGAATAAACTTCTCTTACTTAAGTACAGAGGACATTTGTGAATGAGACAAAACTCAAAGAATACCTGGCACAGAGATGGACCTCAACACACTCTGGTTCCCACAACATATCCTCATGTTAGCAAAAGATAGTATTTGGTAACACAATGTCCAAGGTACTGGAAACTAGGTTAGGAAACTTCTCATGCAGAGGATTTTTGATGGACCTGGTTACAAATTCTGATTATCCAGAAGGACACTAGGAGGTTTGTAAGATGTTTAGAATAACTAAGAACGTGCTTCCTCTTCACTTGCTTACGAAAGATGACACTTTAGTTAAGAGTCTGGACCAAGTCAGCTAAAAGCATAAAACTGTGGTCCTAAAATACACTTATAATCAAAGAAGAATTTACTTTCATTCTTAAAATTTCAAAAGAAGAGCTAGAAGCTAGGTGTGGTAGTGCATACCTGTAGTCCCAGTGCTTAGGAAGCTGAGACAGGAGGATAGCAGGTTCAAGGCAGCCTTAGCTACTTAGCAAGGCCCTCCGCAACTTAGTGAGACTGTTTCAAAATAAAACAGAATGGGGGTGTAGCTCATAGGTAGAATGCTCCTGGGTTCAACCCCCAGTACCAAAAAGGATGGCTAGGGATGCACCTCAGTGGTAGATTGCTTGGCTGGCATGCACAAGGCCCTGAGTTCAATTCCCAAGCACTGCAAAACAAACAAACAAACAAACAAACAAACAAACAAAAGAAAAACCTTAAACAGAGGAATAACAAAATATACTCATCAGGTGTCAGTAATAAGGCTAGGAAGGAATTTATATCTTACTCCTCAGAGCAGTTTTGCAAACAACACAAGTAAAAGTTTCTGATAAAGTTTATACTATAATTAAGGCTGCTTTTCAAAAAACCATTCCATTTTGTCTGCATGCTGGATAAGAGCACCCATTTAGATGCCTAGAAAAATCATTCTGGCCATTTCTCTTACACCCAGTTTTGGTCATAGTCCAACCAAATCTAATCTCAAGAGACTAAAATTTACAATTCCCACATAATCTCTCATCAGAACACTCAAATTCTGGGACTCAAAGCCCACTATGCTCCAACTGAAATGTTAGGTTAACTTGGTGTAATTTGTCCATTGCAGAGAAAAAAGGTCAAACATGAAATACCCAAACTGTATAAAATGTTTTCTCTCCCCTACCTTTCAAATGGAAAGTACTCTGGTATCTGTAAAAAATAAAGCAAGAAAAGAAAATCACTCCTCCTTCCTCCAATAGAGGGTCTTGCTTTCCAAACAATATCCCCCCTTCACCATACTTAAGATTGAACCCAGGGGCACTCATACCACTGAGCTACATCCCTGATTCTTTTATTTTTATTTGAGACAGGTCTTGCTAAGTTGCTCAGGCTGTCTTCAAACTTATTCTTTTACCTCAGCCCCTCAAGTAGGTGGACCCACCATTTTACCTCTCAGCTACACCCCCAGCCCTATTATTTATTCTTTATTTTGAAACAGGGTCTCACTAAGTTGCAGAGGGCCTCACTAAGTAGCTGAGGCTGGCCTCGAAGCTGGATCCTCCTGTCTCAGCCTCCCAAGTACTGGGATTACAAGCGTAAGCCACCACGCCCGGCTACCAAATAACATTTTTAAGTACATTTTCTCCCACCTTTTTTCATCTATTTCTTTTCAGTAGTTTCAGGAACAAGAATAAGAACTAAGGAAATTTAACACAAATACTAAGTCTCCCCATTGGTTGGTCTTTCCTTCCCCTTTCCAAAGCGGAGAAACTGTCCAGGGCCAGAGAAAACTGGCATAGCTGTTCCCACACACGCTCCCAGGTCTGCTCACAGAGTGCATACTTGTATGTTTTTCAAAATTACTATTGAAGGCATACCCCCAGAACGATTCCAACTTAAGGATTATGGCCATCTCACAAATCTAACCTTTTTGTAACTTTTTTTTTTTTTTTTTTTTCGGTACTGGGGATTGAACTCAGAGGCTTCTACCTCTGAGCTCTACCCCCAGCCCTATTTTTTATTCTTTATTTTGAAACCGGGTCTGACCTTTTTGTAACTTAATAAAAGGTCAATGCACCAGGTGTGGTGACACATGCCTGTAATCCCAGTACTTGGGAGGCTGAAACATGAGTTATCTCAGGTTCTCAGCCAGTCTCAGCAACCTTGTGAGACCCTCTGCAATTTAGTGAGACCCTGTTTCAAAATAAAAAGCAAAATAGGGCTAGGGTGTAACTGAGATGTAGAATGCCTCTGGGTTCAATCCCCACTACCACACATACATACATACACAGCCAACTCAAAAAAATCCAACTGGTCTCAACACTGAATTACTAGCAAGAAAGAAAACCCGATGTTAAAAATGAGTGCACCAGCCGGGCGTGGTGGCACACGCTTGTAATTCCAGCATTCGGGAGGCTAAGACCGGAGGATCCGGGTTCGCGGCCAGCCTCAGCTACCTAGTGAGGCACTCTGCAACTTAGTGAGACTCGGTTTCAAAATAAAGAATAAAAAAAAAAATTGGGCTGGGGGTATAGCTCGGAGGTAGAATGCCCCTGAGTTCAATCCCCAGTACCGCAAAACAAACAAACAAACAAAAACAAAACAAAACAAAAAAATGAATGCACCTTCGAAGCCCCTTAGTTTATGAAGGGTATTCCATATGGAGGGAGCCTCTGAAAATTCATGAAATGCATCCTGAAGTCTTCTAGAATGGAAGTTGCAATCTGCTGTGCTTGGGGGTTTGCCTGACTGTGCTTCTGGATATCACGCAAAAGCTGCAATCCATCTTCTTCAACTAACATTTTGCAGTATTTGCTGGCTACAAGAAAATCAAACATAGAAACTCCATGGACAATCAGTAATTTAAATATTCTCAAGTTACCACATTCAACTTTCTGAAGAAAAGAGTACAAAGGTTTAAGCCCTTTGGCCCAGGAATTAATAGTTAAAATGCGTCAGTTCCAGAGAAATTTGTTAATATTTAATACATGGTTTGTATAGTGAGAAAAAGTTAATAATTATAATATGTGCACATACAAACAACTTTGCTTCAAACTTCTTTAATTCCAGCTTCTATTAAAGGAGCAAACTTTTTATTTTATTTTTTATTTTTGCAGTACTGGGTATTGAACCCAGGGGCATTCTACCTCTGAACTACACTCTCAGCCCAATTTTTTTTTTTTTTTTTTTTTTTTTTTCGGTACTGGGGATTGAACTCAGGGGTGTTCTACCTTCGAGCTATAACCCCAGCCCTATTTTTTATTCTTTATTTTGAAACAGGGTCTCACTAAGTTGCGGAGTGCCTCGCTAGGTAGCTGAGAGGCTGGCTGCAAACCCGGATCCTCCAGGCTCAGCCTCCCAAATGCTGGGATTACAAGTGTGCGCCACCACGCCCAGCTCCAATATTTGATTCTTTGTTTTTTGTTTTTGTGTGTGTGGTACTGGGCATTGAATCCAGAGACATTCTACCTTTGAGCTACACTCTCAGACCAATTTTATTTCTTATTTGGAAACAGGGTCTCACTAGGTTGCTGAGAGCCTCACTAAATTGCTGAGGCTATCCTCAAACCTGTGATCCTTCTGTTTCAGCCTCCCAAGTACTAGGATTACAAGTATGCACCACCATGCCCAGCTTGATTATTTTGAAACAGGGTCTCACTAAGTTGCAGAGGGCCTCGCTAAGAAGATGAGGCTAGCTGTGAACCTGCGATTCTCCTGTTCAGCCTCCTAAGTACTGGGATTACAAAAAAAGAAAAAGAAACAAAAAACAAAACAGCAAATGATGAGCAAAGAATATGGTAAACACTTGCATAGACTGAAATAAGCACTAACATCTAAACCATCTTTAAGAATATGAACTAGCCGGGAGTGGTGGCGCACGCTTGTAATCCCAGCATTTGGGAGGCTGAGACTGGAAGATCCCGGTTCGCGGCCAGCCTCAGCTACCTAGTGAGGCACTCCGCAACTTAGTGAGACCCTGTTTCAAAATAAAGAATAAAAAATAGGGCTGGGGGTATAGCTCGGAGGTAGAATGCCCCTGAATTCAATTCCCAGTACTGCAAAAAAAAAAAAAAAAAAAAAAAAAAAAAAAAAAAAAGCCATAGCCAGGTGTGGTGGTGTAGGCTTGTAATCCCAGTACTTGGGAGGCTGAGACAGGAGGATCACAGGTTCCAAGTCAGTCCTAGCAAATTAGTGAAGCTCTTAGCAACTTAAGGGAGACCCTGTTTCAAAATAAAAAATAAGATAGGGCTAGGGGTATAGCTTAGAGGCAGAATGCCCTTGGGTTCAATCCCCAGTACCAATATAATAAGAATAATAAGCTGGGCGTGATGGCACATGTTTGTAATCCCAGTACTTGGGAGGCTGAGACTGGAGGATCCAGGTTTGCGGCCAGCTTTAGCTATTTAGTGAGGCTCTCTGCAACTTAAGTGAGACCCTGTTTCAAAATAAAGAATAAAAAATAGGACTGGGGGTGTAGCTCAGAGGTAGAATGCCCCTGAGTTCAATCCTCTGTACCACAAAAAGAAAAAAAAAAAAAAGAATCAGCTATGTTCCTGGATGAAAAGATAAGTTAGTTTATGATTTGTGGGTGTGTGTATGGAGGTGCGTGTGTGTGTGTGGGGGGGCAATAGGGATTGAACCCAGGGGCATTCTACCTCCAAAATACACCCCAGCCCTTTTTATGTTTTAGTTTTGAAACGGAGTCTTGCTGGGTTGCTGAGAATCTCGCTAAGGTGCTGAGGCTGGCCTAGAAATTATGATTCTCCTCTCAGCCTCTCAAGAACTGGGATCGCAGGCATACACTACCACATCCAGCTCTAACTTGTAAATTTTAACATAATGCTAATAAAAATACTAAAAGAATTTCTTTGGGCCAAGAACCTGAAAAGCTAAGTTTATACTTTGGTTTTGTGTATGTGATGCTAGGGATTGAACCCAGGAACATTCTTCCTCCAAGCTACAGCCCCAGCACTTTTTAACTTTTTGTTTTGAAATAGGGTCTTTCTAGGTTGCTGAGGCTGTCCTCAAACCTGTGATCCTCCTGTCTCAGCTTCCCAAGTATTAGAATTCCAAGTGTATGCTACCATGTTAAGCTACCTCCAGCCCAATTTCATTTTTTATTTGTAAGCAGGGTCTCACTAAATTGCTGAGGACCTCACTAAACTGTCATACTCCATGACACCGAGCTAGATTTTTTTTTTTTTTTTGCGGTACTGGGAGTTGAACTCAGAGGCATCCTACCTCCGAGCTATACCCCCAGCCCTATTTTTTATTCTTTATTTTGAAACCGAGTCTCACTAAATTGCGGAGTGCCTCACTAGGTAGCTGAGGCTGGCCGCGAACCCAGATCCTCCGGTCTCAGCCTCCCGAATGCTGGGATTACAAGCGTGTGCCACCACGCCCGGCTCCGAGCTAGATTTTTTCCTGATGAAAAAAGCAAGTAAGGAGCCAGGCCTGGTGGTTCATGCTTGCAATCCCAGTACTTGGGAGGCTGAGATGAGAGGATCGCAGGTTCAAAGCCAGCCTTGGCAATTTGGAGAGGCTCTTGCAACCTAGTGAGACTCTGTTTCCAAATAGGAAATAAAATCAAAGAGCCGGGCATGGTGGCACACGCTTGTAATCCCAGCATTTGGGAGGCTGAGACTGGAGGATCCGGGTTCATGGCCAGCCTCAGCTACCTAGTGAGGCACTCTGCAACTTAGTGAGACCCTGTTTCAAAATAAAGAATAAAAAATACGGCTGGGGGTATAGTTCGGAGGTAGAATTCCCCTGAGTTCAATCCCCAGTACCACAAAAAAAAAAAAAAAAAAAAAAAAAAAGAAAAGAAAATCGAGATGGGGGTATAACCTGGAGATAGAATGCCTCTGGGTTCAATCTTCAGCACCAAAAAGAAAAAGGAAAAAGCAAATAACAAAGAATAGCTGAGCATGGTGGCGCACGCTTGTAATCCCAGTACTTGGGAGGCTGAGACAGGAGGATCACAGGACTACGGGTGTAGTAGCTTAGAGGTAGAATGCCCTTAGGTTCAATCCCCAGTACCAAAAAAAAAACCCAAAAAACAAAAAAAAAAACCTACTGGGCCAGGTATGGTGGCACACACCTATAATTCTAGTAGTTGGAAGGCTGAGATTGGAGGATCCGGGTTCATGGCCATCCTCAGCTACTTAGTGAGGCCCTTCGCAACTTATTGAGATCCTGTTTCAAAATAAAGAATAAAAAATAGGGCTGGGGGTATAGCTCAGAGGTAGAATGCCCCTGGGTTCATCCCCAATACTGCAAAAAAAAAAAAAAAAGTACTGAAGGTATAATTCAGAGGTAGGATACTTGTGGCTTCAATTCCCAGTACCAAAAACAAACAAGCAGATCTATTTCTTTAATAAGAGTATTAGTGTTAAGTGTTGAATAAAAAGAGAAAGCTGTAGTGAATAGCATGCACAGAATGAGACCATTAAAAATAAAAAAAATACTGAGCCGGGCGTGGTGGCGCACGCTTGAAATCCCAGCATTCGGGAGGCTGAGACCAGAGGATCCGGGTTCGCGGCCAGCCTCAGCTAACTAGTGAGGCCCTCTGCAACTTAGTGAGACTCGGTTTCAAAATAAAGAATAAATAATAGGGCTGGGGGTATAGCTCGGAGGTAGAATGCCCCTGAGTTCAATCCCCAGTACCGCAAAAACAAAAAAAAAAACTGAAGCAGGCGTGGTGGTGCACGCTTGTAATTCCAGTACTTGGGAGGCTGAGACAGAAGGATCACAGGTTCAAGACCAGCCTCAGCAACTTAGTGAGGCCCTCAGCAACTAAGTGAGACCCTGTTTTCAAATAAACATAGGACTAGGGGTGTAGCCTGGAGGTAGAAGGCTCCTGGGTTCCATCCCTAGTACCATACACACACACACAAAAATACTAAATAGCAGAAAAATAAATGGAAGGACAGTTATCAAAAAACAAACAGGCAGATCTATTACTTTAAGAGTATTAGTGTTAAGCCGGGCGTGGTGGCGCACGCTTGTAATCCCAGCATTCGGGAGGCTGAGACTGGAGGATCCGGGTTCGCGGCCAGCCTCAGCTACCTAGTGAGGCACTCCGCAACTTAGTGAGACTCGGTTTCAAAATAAAGAATAAAAAATAGGGCTGGGGGTATAGCTGGGAGGTAGAATGCCCCTGGGTTCCATCCCCAGTATCACAAAAAAAAAAAAAAAAAAAAAAAGTATTAGTGTTAAATGTTGACTAAAAAGAGCAAGGGCCAGGCATGGTAGTGCATGCTTATAATCTCAGTACTTGGGAGGCTGAGATAGGAGGATCTCAGGTTCAAAGCCAGCCTCAGCAACTTAGTGAGGGCTCTCAACAACCTAGTGAGACTCTGTTCCAAGTAAGAAATAAATTGGGCTGGGGTGTAGCTTGGAGGTAGAATGCCTCTGGGTTCAATCCCCAGCACCAAAAAAAGAGCCAGCTGTAGTGCATAGCATGCACAGAATGAGCTCTCCCCACCCTTTTTTTGAGATACTGGGGAAGGAACCTGGGGGCATTCTACTTCTGAGCTACAGCCCCGGCTGTATTTTTTTATTCTTTATTTTGAAACAGGGTCTCAACTAAGTTGCAGAGGACCTCACTAAGCAGCTAAGGCTGGCCATGAACCCAGATCCTCTGGTCTCGGCCTCCCAAGTACTGGGATTACAAGCATGCGCCACTATACCCAGCTCAGAATGAGCCCATTTATTTATTTTTTGCAGTACTGGGGATTGAACTCAGAGGCATTCTACCTCCGAGCTATACCCCCAGCCCTATTTTTATTCTTTATTTTGAAACTGAGTCTCACTAAGTTGCGGAGTACCTCACTAGGTAGCTGAGGCTGGCCTCGAACCCGGATCCTCTGGTCTCAGCCTCCCGAATGCTGGAATTACAAGCGTGCGCCACCATGCCCAGCTTCAGAATGAGCCCATTTAAAAACAAAACAAAATACTGTAAAAATACTAAGCATAGCATATACAGAGAAGTAAATGGGCGCATGCCTGTAATCCCTATACTTGGGAGGCTGAGACAGGAGGATCACAGGTTCGAGGATGGTCTCAGCAAGTAGTGAGACTCTCATCAACCTAGTGAGACCCTGTTTTCAAATAAGAAATATTGGGCTAGGGATGTAGCTCAAAGGTAGAATGCCTCTGGGTTCAATCCCCAGTATCATACACACAAAAAAATTAAAATAAAAATGAAATAAAAAAACTAAATGGAAGGACAGTTATCAAATTATTAATGGTGCTTGCCTGTGGTGAATAGGAATGAGCGTAGGCAAGCTGGCCTTAAACATGAGATCCTCTTGCCTCAACCTCCTGAATTTTTCGAACTATTAAATAATGTTTACTTTCTCTTTAAAGATAGTTAAATTCAGAAGACACAGGTGAACAATTTTTCAATATCCATCTTGAGCTCACTTATTATTCACAAAAATACCTGAGAAATTACTGTTTTGAATAGATCTCAAATACTTACGGTTTTTATTGCAGACATGAAACATAGCCCATAATGCCCATAGCTGAACCTCTGGTTGAGAGAAGTTGCCAAGGAGTGAGAAAAATGCCTTGAAGGATCTAAAAAGTAGAAGGATGCTAATTCAGGACTCAAGGATATAAAAATAATTTTCAACATTTTCTGTACATGGTCGAAAATTCCTCACTGGGACAGATGTTATTACGCAACACTGGGAGCTACCATTTAAGAAACTGCATTCTAGAACTATACATTCAATATTTCAAGCAAAGTGGGATGGCATAGGCTTATAATCCCAGTACTTGGAAGGCTGAGATGGGAGGATAGCAGGTTCGAGGACAGCCTCAGCAACTTAGCAAAATCCTGTTTCAAAATAAAAAATAAAATAGGACTGGGAGCCAGGTATGGTGGTGCATGATTTTAAGTAATCCCAGTACCTGGGAGGCTAAAACAGGAGGATCACTGGGCATGGTGGCACACACTCACAATCCCAGTACTTGGGAGGCTGAGACAGGAAAATCATAGGTTCATGGCCAGCCTCAGCTACTTAGTGAGGCCCTCCACAACTTAATGAGACCCTATTTCTAAATAAAGCATAAAAATAGGTCTAGGGGTGTAGCTCATAAGTAGAATGCCCCTGGGCTGAATCCCAAGTACCACAACAAACAAACACACACAAATAAATAAATAATAAATCAGGAGGATTACAGGTTTGAGATTAGCCTTAGCAATTTGGCAAGATTCTCAGCAACCTACCAAGACCCTGTTTCAAAAACAAAAAATAAAAGCCAGGTGTGGTGGCGAACATTTATAATCCCAGTACTTGGGAGGCTGAGACCAGAGGATCCGCATTTGCGGCCAGCCTCAGCTACTTAGTGAGGCCCTCCGAAACTTAGTAAGACCCTGTTTCAAAACAAAGAATAAAAAATAGCGCTGGGAGTGTAGCTAGGAGGTAGAATGCCCCGGGATTAATCTCTAGTTACCACAATGAATGAATGAATGAATGAATGAATGAATGAATGAAATGAAATGAATGGAGCCATGCGTGGTGGCGAATACCTGTAATCCCAAAACTTGGGGCTGAGATAGGAGGATTAACGCCAGCTCAGAAATTCAATGAAACTCTCGGCAACTTAGACCCTATTTCAAAATAAAATAGGGGATATAACTCAGAAGTAGAATGGCCCTGGATTCAATTCCTAGTAGACCCTGCAAAATATCATTTCATCCTCAATCTTTCACACTGTCAGCCTCGTTTCAGAGAATAGGAAAACTGAGTCATTTCTTTTCTAGAAATTATTTTCATAATATCACATAGAAGAAATAGGATTTGAACATAAGGTTAATTGAAGTTAATACTTTATTACTGTATCGTCAAGTACATGAAGGACAAGCTTTAATGAAATTACCTGTAGGTCACCAATGCTGACATCTTACAACTTGAACTTGGCCAATTCTGCATGGCTTCATGCTATTCCCCAAAAGACAGAGGGAGAAACCAAAATTCTAATGTTACATTCCAGCATTAAAAGGTCAAAACAGACTACTTTATGTGATTTACAATTACATATATTTGAAAAACATGGAATGATTAAGCTGAAATTTTTTTCTTTTTTCTTTTTGTGATACTGAAGATTGAACCCAGGGCATTCTACCTCCGAGCTACACTCCCAGTCCTATTTTTTTTTTTTTTTTTTTTGCAGTACTGGGAATTGAACTCAGAGGCATTCTACCTCCGAGCTATACCTCCAGCTATACCCTATTTTTTATTCTTTGTTTTGAAACAGGGTCTAAGTTGCGGAGGGCTTCCCTAAGTACTGAGGTTGGCCTTGAACCCTGATCCTCCGGTCTCAGTCTCCCAAGTATTGGGATTACAAGTGTGAGCCACCATGCCCAGCTTAAACTAAATTTAGATATACCTACTTAGCAAATTACCAATTAGATAATACTATATATATGAACAAAGTATCAAAAAAATGTAGTACCTCCCCCCTTCCACCCTAGCAAAGGGGATTAGACCTAGGGGTTCTACTTCTGAGCTATACCCCCAGCCCTATTTTATTTATTTGGAAACAGGGTCTTCTTAAATTGATAAGACTGGTCTTGAACCTGGGATCCTCCTGTCTCAGCCTCCCAAGTACTGGGATTATAGGCGAACACGACCACAAACACCTTATTTTTATGCTAGACAAGCGCTCTACCACTGAGCTACATCCCTAGTCCATGATATTTTATTTTTGAAATAGGGTCTCGCTAGGTTAAGGAAACGGTCTTTAAAACTTCATGCCGGTTTAGCCGGGCATGGTGGTGCACACTTGTAATCCCAGTACTTGGGAGGCTGAGACAGGAAGATCACACGTTTGAAGCCAGCCTCAGGAATTTAGTGAGGCTTTCAGTAACTTATTGAGACCCTGTTTCCAAATAAAAAATAAGAGCCGGGTGTGGTGGCGCATGCTTGTAATCCCAGTACTTGGGAGGCTGAGACAAGAAGATCACAGGTTTGAAGCCAGTCTCAGCAACTTAGTGAAACACTGTTTCCAAATAAAAAATAAGAGCAGGGCATGCACGTTAATAATCCCAGTACTTGGGAGACTGAGACCAGAGGATCCGAGTTAGTGGCCAACCTCAGCTACTTAGTGAGGCCCTCTGAAATTTAGTGAGATCCTATTTCAAAATAAAGACAAAAAAAAAAAAAAAAAGCCTGAGGCCCTCTGCAACTTAGTGAGACCCTGTTTCAAAAATAAAGAATAATAAAAATAAAAAAAATAGGGCTCGGGGTGTAGCTCAGAGGTAGAATGCACAGTTTTTTTTAAAGAAAGAAAAAAAAAAAGAGGACTGGGGTGTAGCTCAGAGGTAGAATGCCCATGGGTTCAATTCCCAGTACTGCAAAAATAAATAAATAAGTAAATAGGTCTAGGGGTGTAGCCTAGAGGCCCCTGAGTTCCATCCCCAGTACCACAAAAAAAAGAAGAAAAAAAAAACTTCAATCCTCCTATTTAAGCCTCCTAAGTACTAGGGGTTATAGGCATGCACCACCACACCTATTTATATGCACCACTGTTTAATTTTTTTTTGTGGTACTGGGGATTGAACTCAGGGGCATTCTACTTCCAAGCTATACCCCCAACCCTATTTTATTTTTACTTTGAAACAGGGTTTCATTAGGTTGATGAGAGGCTCACTCCTTGCTGAGGCTGTCCTCGAACCTGCAATCCTCCCAAATACTGGGATTATAAACATGTGCCACCAAACCCAGCTTGAACTACTGTTTTAAAGTAGTGGACTGAGTTGGGTAGTGACACACACCTGTAATCCAGGTATTTAAGAGGCTGAGACAGTTAGATTGAAGTTTGAAGCCAGCCTCACCAATTCAGTGAGACTCTCAGTCATTTAGCAAGACCCTGTTTCAAAATATACATTAAAAGGGCTGGTGGTGTAATTCAGAGGGAGAATGTCCCTGGGTTCAATTACCAGTACCAAAATAAATAAATAAATAGATAAAATAAAATAAAATAAAATAAAATAAAATAAAATAAAGCTAGGGTGTAGCTCAGACATAAAACACCTCTGGATTCAATCCCTAGTACCAGTAAGCCGGGCATGGTGGCGCACGCTTGTAATCCCAGCATTTGGTAGGCTGAGACCGGAGGATCCAGGTTCGCGGCCAGGCTCAGCTACCTAGTGAGGCACTCCGCAACTTAGTGAGACCCTGTTTCAAAATAAAGAATAAAAATAGGGCTGGGGGTATAGCTCGGAGGTAGAATGTCCCTGAGTTCATTCCTCGGTACCGCAAAAAAAAAAAAAAAAAAAAAAAAAATCCCTAGTACCACAAAAGAAATAAATAAAATGAATTTAAAATGAAAGGTCTAAGTCAGGTGTGGTGGTGCATGCTTGTAATCCCAGTACTTGGGAGGCTGAGACAGGAGGATCTCTGGTTCATGGTCAGCCTCAGCAATTTGGGAAGAGACCCCATTTCAAAATAAAATATAAAATTGGGCTCGGGGTACACCTCAAAGGTAGAACGCCCTTGGGTTCAATCTCCAGTACCACCAAAAAAAAAAGAAAAAGAAAAAAGAAAGAAAAGAAAGGTCTGGGGATATAGTTTGGTGCCACAGCATTTCTGGGTTCAATCTCTAGTAACTAACACACATGCACACACACACGCGCGCGCGCACACACACACACACACACACACACACGCATACACAGAATAGCAACATAATATGTTATTCAGAGATATGGAAGTAAATACAAAAAAATGATTTTTTTTTCTTTCCAAAAGAAATAATTTTTAAAAGCTGGAAGCAGGAATAAGGATTAAAAGAAACTATTAGCATGCCTGACTTTAAAAAAGAAAAAAAAAAAACAGGGCTGGTGATATAGCTCAGTGGTAGAGTGCAGGCCTAGCATGTGCATGACCCTAGGTTCAATTCCCAATACTGTTAAAAAAACAAAAAGCAAAGTTTTGCCAGGTGTAGTGGCACATGCCTATAATCCCACTACTTGGGAGGCTGAAACAGGAGGTTCACAGGTTCAAGACCAGCCTCAGAAGCCGGGCATGGTGGCGCATGCTTGTAATCCCAGTACTTGGGAGGCAGAGACAGGAGGATCCGGGTTCCTGGCCAGTCTCAGCTACTTAGTGAGGCCCTCTGCAACTTAGTGAGACCCTGTTTCAAAATAAAGAATAAAAAAGAGGACTAGAGGTGTAGCCAGAGGTAGAATGCCCCTGGGATCAATCCTCAATACCGCAAAAACAAAACAAACAAACAAAAAAAGACCAGTCTCAGCAATTTAGTGAGACCCTGTTTCAAAACAAAATATAAAAAGGCACTAGGGGGCTGGGATGTAGCTCAGTGGTAAAGTGCTCGCTCTGCAAGTGCAACGCCCTGGGTTCAATCCCCAGTACCAAAAAGACCGAAAAAAAAAAAAAAAAAATAGAGCCGGGTGTGGTGGCGCACGCTTGTAATCCCAGCATTCGGGAGGCTGAGACCGGAGGATCCGGGTTCACGGCCAGCCTCAGCTACCTAGTGAGACACTCTGCAACTTAGTGAGACCCGGTTTCAAAATAAGGAATAAAAAATAGGG
>PVLC010027067.1:0-22055 GCA_004027655.1 Graphiurus murinus
CTCTGATTTAGTCAACAATTATTTACTGAACGTCTATCATGTTCCAGGAAATGTTCTAGGATCTTAGAATACACTTGTAAACAAAATAGAAAAAAATCCTGCTCTCAAGAAGCTTACATTCTAGTGGTGGTAGACATGACAATAAATATTAACAAGTAAAATACATAGTACATACGATGATTATATATTCTATAAGAAAAAAAGCAGTAAAGAGTAATGAGGAGTGGAGGAATGCTATAATTTGAATATACTTTGTGTGGCCCCCAAGGACCCATGTGTTGGAGACTCGGTCCCCAGGGTGACAGTACTGAGAGATGATGGAGTCTTTAAGAGGTGCTACCTAGTGGAATTTCTTAGATCATCAGCAGGCATGCCCTTGAAATGGATTAAGGTAGTTCTCATGTACCTCTCAGTAGTTTTCAAGAAGGGCTGTAATAAAAGGAAAATGCCTGATCCCTTCCCCTCTCTCTGATTCCTAGTTGTAGATATCATCTCTTGCCCCTGAATGTGCTGCCACCATTGCTATCCACCATGATCTGATGCAGCTAAGGGGCAGCCCTCACAAGAGCCTGCACTATGCTATTTGTACTTTTGGCCTCCAAACCTATGAGTTAAATAGACTATTTACTTATAAAGTTAGTATGTGTCAGATACTGTGAGCTTATAAGCTTCTTAGAAAGTTAATCTGTGTCAGATACTTTATTATGGTAACAAAAAGCTGGCAAATTCAAAGAGGGTTACTTTTCTTCTTCTTCTTCTTCTTTTTCTAGATAGGAAATCTATTACTGACAAAGTGACATTTGAGTAAAAGATCTGAAGAAGCTAACAGAATTGTTCATATATATATATATATGTATATATATATATATATCTGGGAGAAAAGTATTCCAAGAAAGAGACTAGCCAGTGCAAAGCTCTCGTCCATGCCAAGGGTAACTGAAGAGGATCAGGGAGTAGAAGAGTGACTGAAGTTGACTGGGTGAGGGAGAGAAACATAAGTAAAATCAGGAAGACAATACAGAGGCTGGATACCAGTGTAATGACTCTACCTTTACTTTATATGGGGACCTGTGGGACAAATTGAGCAGATCAATGCTATGATTGGTTAATTTTTCTAAGTGTCCCTCTGCCTAATGTATTGAGAACAAATCAGAGATCGGTTAAGAGTCTCTTGGGTTGGTCCAAACAAGAGATGATGATGAGTTGGACCAACATAGAAGTACTGGAACTGGTAAAAAGAGGTCAGAGTATAGTATGTTTGGCAAGTAGACCTGACAAGATTTTCTATCAAATTACATATGGATTATGAAAGGAAGCTAGGACTCAGGGGTAATACAAGTTGTTGTTGCTTTGTTGTTTTTGTCTAGAATAAATTAAAGTGTGGAAAAAAACTAAGAAAGGTGGAGAATACTAGATCCAGAGTGAATTTTTTTGATGGAAATGCCTATTAGACATTCAAGTGGAGACATCAAGTTGGTAGTTAGATATATGAGTATTGAATTACGGAAGAAGGCTGGGTTCTTGAGATATAAATTTTCAATTCATTATCATATGGGTAGAATTGAAAGCCATGATACTAGATAAGATCACTAAGGCAATGGTATAAATAGACAAAAAGACACTTCCAGGGACAAGACACATCTTTGGAGCATTCCAAAATAAGACATAAGGGAAATGAAAATTAATCAACAAAGAATGCAAAAAGTAGTAATTCACGAAGAAAAAACACAGAAGAGAATGTTATGCTGGAAGGCAAGTGAAGAATGTGTATCAAGGAGGAAATTATCTCTATGTCAAAGCACTGAATAAGTCATGTAAGGTGAGGACTAAGAAACTAGAGAAGGAATTTAAGAACATGAAAGCCATTTGTGACTTTGACAAGAACAGTAACAAGAATTAACAGGTGTATCTTATTAAATGGAACAATGAAAAGTGCAAGGAGGAAAACTGAAGACCATGAGTGTAGAAAACTCTCTTGAAGTCTTCTTAAATGGAAGAGAAAACTAGAGTAGTTATTGGAGGGGGAAGTAGGATCAAGATAAATTTCTTTTGAAGAGAATTAATGTCATATTTGTATGTGGATCCAGTAGGAAAAGGAGAAATTCATAGTGCAGAACAGAAAAAGGAAGACTGCAGGAGTCATGTCCTTTAGTAGGCTTAAGAGGCTGATATTCAGATGCAAGTAGAAAAGCTGGCCTTAGGGAGGAGCAGATGAAGTTCATCCATACTTCTAATAACTTCTATTTTCTTAATGAAATAGGAAACAAGATCCTCATCCAAGAGTTAGGAGGGAGTGGAGGTTTTTAGAAGACTGAGGAGTGGAGGAATTGCCAAGAGCACTAGGGACTACTTGAAGCAAAGTTAACAAGACAACCAACCAGAGCAGTTGTCTGTTCTTAGCCACATTTTTTTGTGCAGGGGCAGGGTCAAAATGGTGGATAGTTAGATTATCAAAAAAACAAGCATTTATCCAGTAGGGCAATGAAATAAGAGGAGGCCAGGAGAGCTGATGATATATGCAGAACTTATCATGATTGACCATAAAATATAAGCTCTGCAAGGAGAAAGACAATGACCTAAGGGAGAGGTAAAAATCAGGTATGATCAGTGGCTTGTAGCAATCAAAAGATTGCTAGAGTTGGGTTCCCAGAGGGATTGATCTGGACATATAGAAAATGTTGGTTTGTTGGAGAGAGAAAGCCTGGTAGATGCAGTCATACAGGGTATTTGGAATAACTTAGAGACTGAGCAACTGAGTTTGGGTTAAGGATGAGTTTATTGGAGAAGGATCTATCAAGGAAGAGAGGAAAGGTAATGGGAGAGTCATTATCCTGGATGAAACTGCCAAGAATAACAACAGCAGGAACACCAGACAGTGAGAGTGAGACAGAAACTAAAATCTCCAAGGAAGGTGAGGGAGTGACCCAGAGACCAGTGACTAATAAGGAAATGTATTCAACTTGTTTATCTCTCTTTACATCTCAGTTTCCTCATCTTTAAGTTGGAAGTGGTGAGTCTTTCCACCATGGATTTTTATAAGAATTAAGTGAGATGGCACACTTGTCATTCATTGGGACACCCAGTGTTAGGGAATTAAACACTGGGTGTTATTGTTTTAATTAAAGGGCACTTTTGAAATCTTGGGCATGTTTCCTCTACCTCCATATACAGTGAGGAGTATGTTTTGGGAGGTTCACTGAGCTCAGCGTTGGCCCAGTAAGTCATAGCTCATCATAATTCTCTAGAGATGCTCACCTATAGCCCTCTCTGTCACCAGCTATGTTCATGGCACCTTCTCCCTGGCAAGCCTGGGTTCTTTCTGTTCCCTCCAGCCATCTATACATAGCAGAAAGCTCATTATCTTCCAGCATAAGTATCTAATGCAGAAGACAGGAAATTACCTGTTTTGGGCTGCTCTTTTTCTTCCTTTTTGATGGCAGGCTGATTAAAATAGCCTAGGAAATTGAGAGTATCTAATAAAGCAGTACTTTATTTCAAACATGTAAAGGCTCTGGGCAGTATAGCCTCACCTATTCCTAGTGGAGGGCTTGGACCAAGGGCTATGCCAAGCCTTTTTGACATTCTTATGCCCATCCATGCATGCAGCACTAGGCAGGAGTTTCCATCAGGAGTTGATGTCTACTCTAACCAACAGGTTCTGTTTTACCAAGAAAACAGACATTCAAAAAGACTCCTTGTTCTCAGCAAAGGGGCAACCGGTTGATGTTGTAGGGGTCAGAGTTTCAGGGAATGAGAGTTGCAGCAGATGGACTGACAGAGCTGAATGAGTCCACGTGTTAAGGTGGTAAGGTGACCTACCTTGCCCATTTTCCTGAGTCCAGTGTATGTCGAGCCTTCCACCTCTGGTTCATCAGGACTATGCAAAATATTTTAGTCAGGACAAGCTCTGAGAAAGTTTTACTTGGCATTGCTCTTGTGAAACCTTGAGGTTGGAACCTCAATCTCCTTTATCCCACATTACACAGAAACCACCCTTGCCTTGTTCACTGCTAACTTTTCAGAGTCTGGTTCATAATAATTCCTCAATAATGAATGAATGGTAGGTGGGTAGATGTTAGGGATGAAGAAGCATAGGACACAGCTCTTCACCTAATCCTGTAATCAATGTCGTTTGAAACACTCTAAGTATCTTACCTAAATTTTTCTCCATGACAATCTTCCTGAACTAAGCAGTCATTTTTTTTTCACTCAGAATTTCAGAAATCCCCTTTTTCTACCTAAATTATACATAAAACTGAAGGGTAGCCATTCTTGTCTGAAAGTATTTTCTTGACCCTTTTCCCTTTCCCAGCAGGAAAGGATTTACTTACCTATTTCTGTAATGCAAAGTGACATTTTGACGCAGCAACCCTGGAAGGAGACAAGAATCATTAACTCAGAAAAATGGCTGGGCTTCTGCAGTTTGCCAGGTTCCCACCTATTTGCTGAAGAATCCAGGTTCTGGAAAAGCAAAGCTGCATTCTTACTTGCCAACTACTATTTATGAGTCTGAGGGTTGTTGACATTGATTAACATTGAAAGTGACATCTGGCTCTTATGTAGTTTCTGAACAGACTCATTTCAACTTAGAAACCAAAAGAGGGCCTCCAGGGGAAAAGAATTTGGGGAAATAGTGGTATGAGGGTGACATGAAGCATTCTTTTGTCCTGCATTTAGGATCATTATCTGGAAATTAAAACAGTCTGTTTAGGAGGAGAGAAATTGGCATGTCACTAGGAAAGTAAGCTTCTCAAAGATATTCAAAAGATATACCTAGGGAAAGGAGGAGAGAAATTCAGAAACAACTCATTTTAAAAATGAAACAACAACTACAACAAAAAGGTCAAGACTAAAATGTTTATTCAACAGGCAGGTAATTTAAGGAGACATAATTTGCCATACAAATGGGTTTATAGTAAGAAGGAATTCTGTTAAATGTAAATTACATTTGATTTTTAAATTTCTTTCTAGCTCATTAAAAAAACACACACCTGTGTATACTTTCTTCCAATTTTAGCATATCAACATATTTTTCCAGTAAATTCCTATGTGGAACAGTCACCATTATAGGTTAGTGATAAGTGAGTAAAGCATTATTTCTACCATCTTAAAAGTTCATATCTTTATTACTCCTCCCTTAGAATTGGTCAGAATTGGGCACAGAGAACTGCTCTGAAAGAGCCTGAGATAGGCACTCAAAACACTTAGAGAGCAAACTTTTAAGAAAAGATTCCTGAGCCCCATCCCCAGGAATTCTGACTTAATGAGTAGGGGTGGGGCCTGGGAATCTACAGCTTTAGTGTGACCAAAGGTGACTCTTGATGCAGGAGGCCTGTGGCCCACACCTTGAGAATTCTGCCTTAGAGAAGATGTCCTCTATGCCAGTCATGAGGATAACAGGTTTGAGGACAGCCTCAGAAACTTAGAGAGACTCACAGCAACCTGACAAAACTCTATTTCAAAACAAAAAATAAAAAAAGGATAGAATGACCGTGGGTTCAACTTCCAGTACCAAAAAAAAAAAAAAAAAAAAAAGGGTCCTCTAGATTGCGTGTCAAGAGAAGCAGGTCTGCCTTTTGGATTCAGCATACCCCCTTGGTTCCAATGTGTTCCATAAGCACACTTGGTAGAGAGTGGTTGATCAACCCTGCTCTTCTAGGCAAATGTGGGACTCAGTGTGACACACCCTTGGTTTCTCTTTATTCTGTTAGAACGATTACAGGAAGTTGTCTATGCAATGCAAGGACTTTGTGGTGGGTGTGCTGGACCTGTGCCGAGACACTGAAGAGGTGGAAGCGATTTTAAATGGTGATGTGAACTTCCAAGTCTGGTCCGACCACCACCGTCCAAGTCTAAGCCGGATCAAACTCGCCATTAAATATGAAGTCAAGAAGGTAAGCTTTCCCATTTTTCCTAGCCTTTCTGCCTTGCCTCACAGAGCTGCTGGTCTAGCTTTGTGCTCGTGCATATTTCATGTTCTTGCAAAGTGACTGTGATCACACCTGAGTTCTCTCTAGACAGGGAATTTCCAGTCTTGCAAGCCTGTACAGATCTCACCACCCCTTCCCACCTTAACCCTCAGCACCTGAGGAGAGAGAAGGGAATCATGAGTCAGCCCATGAGCAGGCTTTGAGCCTGGAGAACATAAGAGGAGATTTTCAGCCTCCAAACTGCTGGCAGAACAATGTCACAGTGAGGGCTCCCAATAGGTAGCAAGCCAATTCTGAATCTTGAAAAACATACAACTCGGGTCTTTAAATGAGCATTAAATGAGCTTTCTATGTGTTCCTGGGGACTAGTTCTGTAGTCCTAGTATAAAGAGTCTGTGGGATCTACAGTTCTTGGAGGCTTTGAGAAATTCCACTCCAAAAGTATATGAAAGCCTCAGTAGGAAGCTCAAGTAGACTTTCCCAAAGTAAGTGGTCCTACCTCCTCAATAGACATCAAGGTATATTTAGTGGTCATTTTCACATCCTCAGTGGCTGGTCAGATTGGGGTCCTAAAGAGCAATAGTCAATTATTTCCATTTTGGACATCTCTGGGTTCTTCAGAATGGACTCTGGTAGATGACATCATTCATTCTGATGAAAACTGGAGAGCTCCAAACACCCAGATGTTTAAATGTCAGTCCGCTTTCTACATAAGGGAGACAGCTGATCAGTCTTTGAGGACTTTGTTTTTCTCAGCTATTTTACAGGGTAAAAACTGAATGGTATTTTCAATGTCCCCAAATTGGCCTCTAGGCATTTCTCTTTTTCCCTGATTATCTTGGACTATGTGGGGTCAACCAGTCTTCAAGAAATGACATGTATTCATGGAATTCATCTAGGGAGAACTTCCAAGTTTGATAAACTCTTCCTGCCCTTTTACTTCAATAATAATCACAAATCCTATGAAAAATGAATTTTTTAATAAGCCATGAAAAAGGTAATCTTGAGATTCATACTAGAAAGCACAGAATTGTTGGGTGTTTGGGGAAGTCAGGATGCAGTTTCAAGTAAAATGCTATTTTCTTAGCTCAGGGAATCTCACTTTTTAGCCTAACCCAAGAGCTCGCTGAGGTTTTTCACTTCCTGAAATCGCTGAGATATCCATACTTTCCATTCAGACAAACCCCCCTATGAAGGTTGTCTAGCACTGGTAAAGGTGAGCTTGAGTTCCAGAACTACAAAAATTTCCTTTCTTCCCAAGCCAGAGCACCCTTCTGCCTCTCAGCATTGGGAGAAGGTGAAGATATCTTTGAAAAACTAGAGAACAGAAGATGATGCTTGATGTTGGTAGATTTACTGTCACAGATTTGGCTATTCATGAGCAATTTCAAGAATCCATAGCACTCAGGCATTAACCATTTTTTCAAAGCATAAATTCAAATCTCCAAGCAAAACTGATGTGTAGGGCAGAGTCACTTGATAGGTCTGTAAGTCTGGCTACTACCCACAGCTACATGTTTCCTCTCACTGTCAGTTACACTGAGAGTCAGTTACGGCCCTGATAAAAAATGAGAAGAAAAAGTGGATCCACCCATGAGCATGATGGTTTATGTCATCATAAAAAGGTTTTATGAGAGAAATTATTTGCTCTAGTGGTATTTCCCAATTAGAGGAGTCATAAAGGTATCAAGAAATATCCATCAGGAATTTCAAGTGTCCATTGCCATCCATAGGCAGGAAGATGATAAATGACCTGCATAAAATGACAGTCTTGTTCATTTCCAGGGGATAAATTATCTCAAGCCATGTATGCCAGCATGCAACACTAGACAGGTCCACAGCTTTCCTTGACATTTATTCTATCATGAGTTACTGGTGAAAATACCTAATATTAAAATGGTTCATTAATTAATAAGTTTCTATTTTTAATTTATAAACTTTAGCATGCTTGCATAGGCACAATTGAAGTCTGAGTATTTGAGTTACAGAATGATTAGCACCAAGGTTTATTTACAAATACATTGTCTTTTATAACACACACATATGTGCACACACATGTACACACACATAGGTTAGAATATCAAACCACAAAAAAATTCCTAGGGCTCTGACCACATGATATAAAATCAACCCATTAAGTCAGTGATCAAAGCAAACTAGTTATTTTTAACAGTTCCATAGGCTGCTAATTAGGTGTTACTTTAGGAAAAAGAGAAAGAAAAAATAAGGTTTTTTTAATTTTTATTTTTATTCATACATTGTAAGCATACATCTTTGTTAGGTACAAATTGATAACGATATATGTGCTCACAATTCTCATTTGATTCCTTCCCCAAATTCCCACCCCGCTCCCTTGCCCTCCCTCCCTCTCAAGTTCAGTTTAGTGAGTATTCAAATAGATTTGGAGATCTGAGTTAAACAAAGTCAAACAGATTTCTTTGCTTAAAGACATTATAGAGCCCTTAATATACATCACTACTCTAAAAGCAGATACAATATGCCTTTCTTGACCACAGAACTCTGCTTCTTGTGGTGAAACTAGTTTTCCATGTATTCATCTTGGGAAACTCTAATGTAGAATCAGCCTCTATGTCTAGGAAGTGCCTGATCTGAATAAGTGGGTGCTGCCCTGTGACTGGTCCTGCACCTGCAGCCTGCCTCTCATTTGAATGTTTGCCTCTCTGTAGATCGAACCTTAATGTCTGGTCCTCTGCCTGGCTCGGTCACAATGTCAGCCTCCATTAGATCAAGACAAATGTCCCAACAGGGCACAAGGGAGCACCTAGTGAAAAGAATCCTCCACTAAGAGTCAAGAGACCCGATTACTAGTTTGATTCATACATTAACCATATGATCTGGGCAAGTCACTGAAGCTCTCTAAGCCTGATTCCTCATCTGCAAAATGAACATATGAACTTTTGCTTCACAGAGTTTTTGTGAAAAATAAATGCTCTGGAAATTGTAAAGTTCTGTACAGCTCCAAAGGGAAGCATTATTCTTGATATTCAGTGATGACCCCCTCTTGAGACTCTGGGTCTTCTTCTGTCCCCAGACATTCCCTACTTGTCCTTTGTTATATTCCCAGAGAGTGCTAGAAATGTCCCCCTGGGAAAAGATATCACATAGCCTAAAATTCCTCCCCCAAACATCAAATGCCTTGTGAAGCTGTGGTTGTTCTCCATGACTTCTGGCCAAAGTACAATAACCCAGGTGGATTGGGTCATCGGAAGTGTTAACCATGGTTTTTAGGAGTCAGGATTGGAGATGTGGCTAAGTGGGTGCCCACTGAGGTCAATCCTGGGTCTCACCACTTATTAATGGGGTTACTTGAGCAGATCACTTAACTCTGTGTCTCACTTTTCCCATTAGTAAAGTTAAGATAATAATGCGAACTTCATAGGGTTATGATAAGACTCAAGTGGGATAAAGTATATGTGTATCACATATTGCCAGGCTTCGCCAGCCTATGTGTATAAATGTAGCAATATTAATTGCACATTACACTGGCTTGCAGTCAAGGCCCACATTACTTTAGGGCATTTCTGTTACCCACCTCAATCTATCCTGGCCCTCATAGGCCCCAGTCTCTTGAGAAGCCAAGCTCACATCATAAAAAAAGAGGGATAAGACCCTCTCCCCTATACTGAACTACATCAAAGCTCAGAAACAACTCTGCTTATACCCAATAGCAACAAAAAACAATCCCACCAGCTTTGGCTTACAGCCCCTCTTCATATGCAGGCTTCGGCCTCCTCCTCCAGGGCCATTTTGGATAAGAAACTTCTCACTGTCTTCTCCATCTGTCTCTGTTCCCCAGGAATCATACCTAAATATCCTCTTGAAGGCCCTCTTCTCCACCTGCATATTGACTCTTTATAAATGCTTAGGAGATTTCCAGCCCTACCTACTGGGAAGACCCAACCAGCCTGGATCCAAATTTAGGTTCAGCTTGGCCTAGCTTGAAAACATAAAGGGAACTCAGCATGCTACACATGGCCACTTCTCAGAGACAGGTCGCAAAGACCCAGTCACAGTCCTTGTACTCTGCTCAACTTGTCTAGTGGAAGACACACTCTCACTCCTTTCTCTCTCTCTCTCCCCCCTCTTTATTGCTTCCTCATCTCTGGACTTACAGAGATGATGTCTTCCCTTCCTTCCCCTATATCATGTCTTCATCGTTATTTCCTCCAGTCTGCCTTAAGGAAGATCAGGTGAATCTCCTGTTCATTGCAAAAGAACTGCATGCATTGGTCTGGTAGACTCAACTGTCAAAGGAGAGTGAGGCAGAGACCCAGAATGTCCTGTTTTGCATGTTAGACACCTTAACTCCTCCTGAAAAGGAGATGGAACTTCTTTGGACATAATCAAGCAAAGGCCTACTACTAAAAAAAAAAAATCACAAGAAAAACACTATTTTTCACTAAATATATTTTCCCAGAGCAGAAAGCCTATCTGTTACGGAGCAGTACTGCAGTACTGCAAGGGTGATATGATTAGTTCCATCTGACAAATCATTTTAGTTACAACCTATGAGCTCTACAGACACCGAGCCAAACATTCTAAAGAACCCAAAGAGAATAATACATAGTCTTGCCCACAGTGAACTATCAGTTTTAGTAAGTGAGATGGGACAGGCATCCCATGATAGTAACAGCAAAAACCTCCGCACAGGGGAAGTCACTTAAGTACTTCACTAGCTGAGCAAAGTCAAATTCATAGTTCTGATCCCTTTCATACATTAGTTGGCACCAGTTGTAACATACTGGGATGCAACTTGGCTTGGGGGACTTTGATCATGATGCCACCATTTTTCTTTCCAATTATGAGACCTCCTCACTCTCTTCAAGAAGCAATTCTGTACTCCGTTCCCATGCCTTCCAGACCCTGGAATTAAGTGGTGCCCTTTCTTAGCTCTGCCAAACTCCTTGGGCTACTCCTGACTTAGGAAGCTTTTCTTGAACATAATAAAGACTTGAAACAGGGCCAGGGGTATGGAGGCAAATAAAATCAAAGTTGTAGTGACTTTTATCTGTGTGTATGTGGTACTGAGGATTCTACCTTCGAGGGGCAGTCTACCTCTGAGCTACACCTCCAGCCCTATTTTATTTTTTGTTTCTGAAGCAGGGTCTTACTAGGTTGCTGAGAATCTCACTACATTGCTGAGGCTGTCCTCACACTTGCAATCCTCCTGTCTTAACCTCTCAAGTACTGGGATTACAGGCATGCACCACCATTCCTGGTTGGTTGTAGTGACTTTAACAAATTTAGGTTTACTTATTGCTTACCCTATTTCCATCTTGGAATTGAATTCACTTAGGAATCCAGACTGATAGAACAGCCACCATATCAAATGTTTCCACCATGCCAGAAGAAGTTCAGATCTAGAGAGTTTCACCCCAACAACCACATGCTTTTACCTGAAAGTGACACCCTTCATTTCTGCTTACATTGTGGAGAACTAGCCACACCTCCTACTCCATCTTCAGAAAGACCAAGAAGTGTCATCTTGCCATATGTTTTAAAGGAGAAAAATACAGAACTATTTGGAAAATAGCACTAACGATTATCACAGGAGAAAAGCAGAAGGAAGTCATGCTGGTAGCTTCAATTTCTCTGTAAACAGGAAGCAAAATTGTCCTCTGAGGCAGAAGGCACCCTGAAGAAAGTAAAAGAATATTTAGGGAAAGCTTTTTGGGAAAGTCAGAGAGATCTGAAGAAGACCAGGAACTGTAATTCTTTGGCAGTGGCCTGCATTCTTAATACAGATGGAAAATCTCCACGAAGAATGATAACATGCCAAGCCAGTGTCCTCCGTAAACCTCAATTCCCTGGTGCCAACTTCATGTCAAGATTCTTTTACAGACATGGGGCCAGAAGTGCATAAAACATGTCCTTGGGGCACAGCACCATGGGAGGCTCCCCTCAGAGAAGAAATTCAAGGAGGGTGAGGGCTCTGGGATGAGAGGAACCGTCTCCACCTGCATCACCACTCTAAAATTGGGCCAAATAATGATCTTGTGCACATGTTAGTCTTGCCATAGGTGGGCCCATTTTCTATCTGGGAAAACTCCTAGATGAAAGTGGTAAGTGCATAATAAATTAGCTATTGGAAGCTGTTTTCCATAGTAGTTTCATAAGAAGAACTACCCTTAAGAATTTATCAACATTTCTCAACATCAGAACTTACTGAGCAGCAGTACAGTGTTATGGTTGGGAGCCTGACTGTCCATATTCTCTCCTATTTGATATGTCGATTTAGACAAGGTACATAATCTGCTGGCCACAGGGCCTCACAGATACAGTAGACCCTGCTCCAATCCTCAAGAGCATCTGGACTAAATATGTACTCAGAGAATGACGCCCAGCAGTAGATGCACAGCTGGTGTACATGCTCTCTCCTGTGGTAACCATGGGTAGATCACTGCAGAGAGGGAGGATGAACTTTCCTGGGTCCTTTGCACAAAGCACAGGCAGAACCAGTGAGCAAAAGGAACTGGAGACATCAGGCCTTTCTAGAGGATGTCTGAGGGGCCAGTCAGAAGCTCACATGCTCTGAGCAGACATTCTCCCACTGTGTTTTCCTGATGAGGCATCGTTCTAACAGATGCTCAGAGTTAAGGAGATCAGAGTTGTTATAGACAGTCTGGCTAGTCAGGCACTATACCAAACCACACTGCAGGATGCTGGCAGCTGCCAAACACTGTTGGTGTCAAAAGCATCAATCATCCTCCTCTTTGGGGATTCCTCTAAGCACTTTGGTGTTTCTAACCTGGCCACATGGCACAAAAAATGATCAATGTCTATTAATCACCTAACTCAGAAGGGCTATCTATTGCATTGGGAAGTTTTGTTTTCATCAAGTAGCAAATCTTAAGAAAAGAAGGAATAATCTCAGTATGAATGTATTAATTGTGATTCCTTTTCTGCCTGGAGAAAGTTCCAGGATGAGAAAACTAGAATCTGCTGGGCAGCAGAACAGTATTGTGTCCAGGAGCCTGACAGCCCATGTTCAATTCCTAAGTCTTTCACTTACCAATATGTGGCTTTAGACAAGTTATTTAATCCCTGGACCTCAGTGTTCTCAACCATATAATGGGAACAAATTATACTACCTAGTAGCCAATGTTTATTAACATATATAACACTTCTAGAACTTGGTAAGTGCATAATAAATTAGCTAATGGAAGCTGCTTTCCACAGTAGTTTCATAAGAAGAACTACCCTTAAGAATTTATCAACATTTCTCAACATCGGAACTACTAATGTTTTAGGCAAGATGATTCTTTGCTGTGGGGACTTTCCTGTTCATTGTAGGAGCAGCGCCCTCCCTTCAACTTGCATCAACCAAAAATATATGTAGGCTCTCTACGATGTCCTTGGGGAATGTGAGAAGACAAAA
Source organism: Graphiurus murinus (assembly GCA_004027655.1). Taxonomy (NCBI): domain Eukaryota; kingdom Metazoa; phylum Chordata; class Mammalia; order Rodentia; family Gliridae; genus Graphiurus; species Graphiurus murinus. The sequence goes on from PVLC010027067.1 coordinate 13,330, forward strand.
TCATCCCCATTGAGAACCTCTGGGCTAATTTTCAAAACCTAGGCCATGATCCCTTAACTGTGAGCCCCTGAGGGCAAATACTGTAGTTATTGGAAGATGCAATATATCTCTCTAGACTGGTGGTTCTCAAACTTCACTCTATAATGAAACGACTTGGGAGCTTTGTAAACAAACAAACAAAACTCACCAATGCCTGAGTCCCTGTCTAATCCAGTTCCTCTGGGTAGGAGCAAAGCAGCTGGTATTTTCAAAAAGCTAACTTTCTAAATTTTATAGAGATGTGCTTCTGAAAGTTAGAAGCTCTTTTCATTCATCTTGGTCTCTGATGTCTAAAAACAAGACACACCCTCCATACGATATACAGCCACCATGCTGAATAAGTGAATAGATGATGTGTTTAGTGGGAAGCCAATGGCTTTACTGTTTCTTTACATAATTGTAATCCTGCTTGTGATTAAAAATCCGTTTAACCAAATCCAGATGATGTTCAAGGCTGGCCCCAGAGTATGGGCCCATCTTCTCCAAGCCGTCTATTGCTGGACTGCATGTCCTTTTTGGTTGTGTAATTCTGGAAAAGTGTTCCTATTATCCAGCAAAGCCCTACGACTTGTTCTGGTCTAGAAGTCTTAGGGAGGGAACAGAGAGGTGAGTGGCTCCCAGCGCATCCTGCAGAGTCTAGGGGAGACAGTGAAGACTTTGCCTCCAAAGGGAAGCTCAGACCACTGAGTGCTTCTCCAAGTACCCAACAGTGGGTCTCAGGAGTGCTCCCTCCTCTCATTAGCCTGAGTTACTGCCCCTTTCCACACCCTTCCCATCTCAGCATGAAGTGAGAGGAGTAAGAGTGTGCCTGATACCTCCTCTCTGCTCTTCCTCAGGTGTGTTGTAAACCATCTGGCAAGGCTTTGTCTAATGATCAGATACTACTACAAAAGAGATTTCAGGTTTCAAAGTAATGGCTGTCACAACAGAGCTGAATATGATGACCTTTTAGTTATTTTGCTGCCTTTAATTCATCTCTTGACATACATACATACTTATGTGAAAGGACAATCCTTAAAGCCTTTTTCTTCTTTTTTGTTATCATGTTTCCTAAGCCATGTGGCCTCAGCTTGTATAACTATCAATATATTCATTGTGTACAGCATTTCTTAAGATGGTCAGCGACTATTATTACATCCTGGATTGGGGGTTAACAAGAATGGAAGAATTTGAGAAGCATTCAAGGCAGAACACAAACCCCTCAATGCCTCTCAGAAACAGATGCAATCAGAAGCATTTACCAGCCCAAAGTGGAAAGAACAAGAGTCATTTTCAAATTGTGACTTTTATCCTAGAATCAAAGAGATCTTAGAAATTGCAGTCTCCCTCAAGGACCTGTGACTAACTCCAGTAATTAAGCTAAAAACCAATTGCATATGTCTATCACATTATTTCTGTACTAAATTCTCATACATAGATTTAGAGTTTCAGTGAGCCTCTGACCTTTTCTATGTTTCTCCCATTATGTGCCATAATGCATTATTCCATCTGCCTAAAGTCATTTGCACACTTTCTTGGTGAAAGGGGAATTTTGTAAGTATAATTGAAGATGATAAGTTTTGCTTAATAAGAATCTTTCATCTAATCCAAACCATAGTCATGTTATGCCTGGATAATGACACTAGTTTCTAACTGGTCTACCTACCTCTTTCCTGTCTCTTCCCTCTTCTCCTCCTCTTCCCCCTCCTCCCCTTTCCCTCATCCCTCTTATCCTTCTCTCCCTTCTCTGTCTCTATCTCTGTCTCTCTCTCTCTGTCTCTGTGTGTGTGTCTCTCTGTCTGTCTGTCTGTCTCTCTCTCTCTCTCTCACACACACACACACACACACACACACACACACACACACACGTGCAATAGGAACCTTTTCTAAGTAATCAGATCATGCCAGGTCCCAGCTTAAATCTTTCTTCTATGAATAAAAAGATCAGGTGTAATTCTTGCTCTCAAGGAGTTCATGGTCTAATTATCATCACTACTAGAAGCAGAGCCTGAGACAAGGGCTCTTGTGCAGTGATTTATAAAAAGTGTGATTCCCGGAGAAACCTGCCTTGAAGGAGCAGGAGAAGACACTAAGCCATGAGGTGATTTCATAGAGTTTTAACCTCAGCTTGATCTGGGGAACAGCCATGGAGCTTGAGCAGCACCAGAGTTTGCCCCATGTTACAGCAAGGGGACTAGCCTTTTAAACACCCAGATCAGTCAGCCACTGAGTGAAGACTGTCCCCAATGGAAGGACATAATCTCCTAGTTATTTCTGAACAAAGTAGTTCCCACTGACTGGAGAGATTTTCTGGAAAAGAATGTATCTCTGAGCCCTCCGCAGCCAACACTGCCCGCAGATGGGGCTGGGTGCAGTCTCCTGGTAAGGCAGAAATCTTGGCAGGGAAATAGTATCTTCTTGCCCTAAAGCACTTAGAATCCAACTACTACTTCATGGCCTACAAGCTGCTGGTGACCTGGCTCCTGCCTTCCTCTCTAACTGACTTTACACCAAGCTCCTTCCCACCCCCTGGCCTCCAGCTGCACGGCCTGCCTCTCTGTTCTTTAAATACTCCACACTAGTTTCCACCCCAGCCAAGTTTCTAGTCCCTTTCCCTCAGATTTCTGCTGGCTGGATCCTCCTTAGTGTTCAAGACTGAGCTCAACAGTCTCCTCAGAGGGTCCTCACCACCCTGTCTGAACATGGTTGCCATCATGTCCCCTCCCTCCTCAGCCACACTCTCCACCCCAGTGCTCTCTTTCACAGTGAATCTCACTTGTTTCTTTTGTCTACTTGGTTACTGTCTGTTTCCCTCAACACAGAAGCTCTGTATAACACAGGGTGCCTCTGTAACCATAACCTAAAGCAAACCCAGGCAAGAGGTTTCTCAAAAATACTTATTGAGTAAGTGAATGACTGAATGAGTAAATCGATATATCATACCCAAGTTTTCCTCACTTATTTTTCTGAAATACAACAAAATCCCAAGTTCAAAGTGAAATACATTCCTAGAAGCTGTAGAGGAAACTCAGAGTTCTGTTGAGGCTCTAAATGAGATATATAGGAAAGCAGCCCAGGATGAGTTAATAGATTAGGCATTATTTGTCCCACTCTTGAACTGCTCTAATTATTGTCGCTGAGTCCATGGAAACTCAAATCCTGACTAACGGTTCTATTTTCCTTAAAACCACAAAAAGTAATTTAAATACAAAATACCATTTAATTAACAAAATTAATAATAATGTTATCTCCAAACTGTATCTGAAGAAATCACAATTGACCACTCTTTTTATAGCTATTACATATTTACTAGTATACTCTAAAACAACAGGCTTATAATTGATGGTATATAATAAATATACTTATTAACAGAATATAAGTATACTTATTACAGAAGCATAAGAATTATAAATTAATTAATCTTTTTATACTTCCATAATAAACTCATCTGCTGCATTGTCATCTAACTGCTTTGCTTGCTCCTATTTTGATAGGTGCTACCTGGTTGAGCAAGCTTGAAGGAGGACTAATCTTGTAACACGTATTATATGCTAAATCTGTGGACAACACAAAGATAAATAAGACCTATTTCCTGATTGTCAGGAGTGTCCATCCTAAAGGGTTACATGATCTGAATACTGCCCTTTATCAAACAGTAAAGAGAGATTCATTCAGACAATAACAATGTGGAAAAGCTTCATGGAGAAAGAGCTGGCTTCTGAGTCAGGCAGGGCAGAGCTCAAAAGAAAAGGGGGAATAAAAACATTCCAGACAGAAGAAACATGGAGGAGGCACAAAGGTGTGATAATGTTTGGGGATATCCTCATGGTCTGGGAGTGAGTATGTGGGGAGAGGAGGCTGGTGGAGTGCGGGGGTGGGCAGTGAGAGATCAGGAGCCTGGGCGAGGAGGAGAGATGGCTGACTAGGGAGGCTCAGCATGGCCTCCTCTCCACACCATCATAGAAGGGAGTCCTCCAGCTGATTTTCACACTTAGTATTTCTCAAACTACTGATTTTATTTCTTGCACAAATATATAAAAGTAAAGAAAAATAGAAAGAAAACAAAAATATACATTCTTATTCCCCATATGTCAATTGTTTTCACTCATTTACAGCCCTCTAATTCTTTCCCATATGTAAACATGTATTTACATATCGGTAGCTGTAGGATAAATAATTTTGTGATCTGATTCACCTAGAATTAGAATGTAACCATTTTTCCTATATTTTCTATAATTAATATTTTTATGTTAGCAGAAGACTAATGTACCATTGTATTTTCATTTTTGTTTTTTTTTTAAATTGAATTCCTGAGGATGAGGCTACAAGGTCAAAGGATGTTAAGTATTTGCTACAGTTTATGAAACACACTGCAAAACTATCTTCCTAAAGGGCTATACTCATTTTCAATACCACCAGTGATATACAACTGAATTGGTCTCATCAGCACTTTGTAAGCATTAAGCATTACTAAGTTTTTTCCCTAATTTAATACATGTAAAATACTATCTTGTGTGTGTGTGGGGGGGGGGTTATTGGGGATTAAACACAAGGGTATTCCACCACCAAGCTATACCCCCAACCTCATATTTAATTTTATTTTGAAACAGGGTCTCACTAGATTGATTAGAGTCTCACTACTTGCTAAGGCTGTCCTCAAACCTGTGATCCTCCTGTCTCAGCCTCCCAAGTACTGAGATTACAGACATGCACCCCCATGCCTGGCTTATGAGTATTTTTAAATGTATTCCTGGATTACTAAGCAGCTGAGTATTTTTTATGTGAATCCTTCCCCTACTCCCAGCCACCCACCAAATCATACCATCAATATTCCTTAGTATTTCCATACTGGAAGCTTAATGTTTTCTATGTTGATTTGTGTGACTCTTGTGCAATGTAGAACTTTCTACACATTTGTGGCCAAGTTAGTGGTATATAATGACTGTAGATGGCCTTACTTCAGTAAGACTATTCTAGTAGCAAGGTTTGATGGTGTATCCTGGAAGAACTGGCTAAGATGCTCCTGGAGGAGTCCAGTAGAAGGGGATGAGGGCCTTCAGGCAATGCTGTTTTCCTTTTTTTTTGTGTGTGGTACTAGAGATTGAACTCAGGGGCATTCTACCTCTGAGCTATACCCCCAGCCCTATTTTTATTCTTTATTTTGAAACCGAGTCTCACTAAGTTGCAGAGTGCCTCACTAGGTAGCTGAGGCTGACCTCAAACCCAGATCCTCCGGTCTCAGCCTCCCGAATGCTGGGATTACAAGCGTGCGCCACCACGCCCGGCTAAGGCAATGCTGTTTCAAGGAAGAGATTTGTACAGGTTATTCTGAAGGTAGAAAAAAACAGACGTTTCCATTCAGGGCACAAAGTCAGCCTAAACCCTTCTATGAGAGTCTGGCCTACCAACCATAGAATAAATAACTCTGATTCCTAAATTACCCTCGCAGAGGTAATTTAGGCAAGGAGGCCAAGGGGATGAAGGCCACTTAGGAGCCTGGAGGACTTCTGGTAAAATGGGCACCACAGAGCTCTAAGAGCCCAAAGGAGGCCTAGGCCCATGTAGACGGGGAAGGGACTTGAGCAGAGGACAAAGAGAAGAATCCGGACATGAGACGCTCAGAACGCAGGCAGGCGGAGCGGCTCTGTGGGCCAACGGTGGCTGTGCCCCTGCTCTTCAGACATGTGTCGGCCACAGTCATGATTTCTCTGCTTTACTGATGAAGGAACTGAGACCGGGAGAGGGGGGGAAGTCCCCTAAAGTCACACAGCTGGTAAGAAGTCAAGCAGAGACTTGAACTCATATCCATCTGGTTCCAAAGCCTCTGTTCTAAATTCTGCTCTGAGCCACCACACTGTACTGGGACCAATGAGGCTCAGAAAAGCTCCCCCTGCCAGCAGGCTGCCAGAAGAATTCTCATGGTGGGGAGCCCAGTGAACCCACACAGCAGGGCGCTCTTGCACCAGTCCTCAGAGGTCCTCACACATACCAGACTTCTCTCCAGACCCTCACTGAGCCCTACTCACCCAGCTTCCCAGCTTACTTCCAATTAAAGCAGCATAATACTTGTTTTTCTAACAAGGACCTTCATTCCTTGGATAAGAAGAAAATGTTAAAAGGTATTGGCTAATTGGGAAGTTGCTTTTAGTGACCATCAGGCTGAATTTAGTGAATTAAGACCCATTAGGGAGGGCTGTCAAAGAAAAATTTCCAACAACTAAATCCATTAGCACCAGTTACAAATCCTTAGCTGATAATAAACCATTGTCCAGAGAAAACTGGCTTTGTACTATGGGAAGAGAGGACACATACAAATATATAACATTCTATCGCCACTGGATTTGGTTATTATATTTACAAACAGTGCATAAATATCCTGAATTTCTTTACGTGGTTATTAGAGATATCTTCCTGAAATGATTGATTCCCTTCCAAACAACCAGAGAATGTGTGTTTCTGCTAAAAATCCAATAAACAAGCAAACACCTTTCAATATAACATGGGAAAAAAATTCCTTAGGGAGTAATGATTAAAGTCATAAGCTCTGGTGTGAGACTGGGTCGCCTTTGGCAAATCATTTAACCTTGCTTTCCCCTAACCTTTAATGTAGGGATAACAACCCTTTCCTTATAAATTTACAGTATGCAGTAAGCACCAGATAAAAGTGGGATCCTAGCACATTGTGAATGTTACCTTTAAGGAACTGTTCTGGTCCATAGCCAATACCAGTTAAGGGCTACCTGCATAGCCTCTGGGTGGCAGGCAAGACACAGCCCACTCCATGCATTACGCTCTCTATTTCTAATCTTAATTTGTTAATTATTATTTTATTAGAATTATTTTATATTGCCAAAATTTTATGTATGTACATAAAATCTATATATGTGTGTATAGATACTACTAAGTATGAAATTAATAGAGAAATAGCTATAACCAATATCAATTCACTTCATGACTCCTGGGAGTAAGAAGCCTCATATCTCAACTGCGTTTTTAGTATAGGTCCTGGTCAAAGGCAGGCATGTCTGAGTTCACAGCTTGGCTGTAGGACCTCAGACAAGTTAATTAGCTTTCTGTGCCTCACTTTCCTCATTGTAAAAACAAGCTAATAATTGTGTATATGTCATACTATAGTTGCAAGAATTGATCAATACATAAAATCACTTAGAACAATATCATAAATACTCAATAAATACTGGCTCTTACGATTTTTAACTTATTCTAAATCACTGAAATCTGGCTCAATGTCTCCTGACTAGTTGCCAGGAAATCCTATCTTGGTCTTGGACATCCTCTTCTGTGACATACCACAGTCCTGAAGACTCACCTGGATACCCACAAGAGGACTCTTGCCCTATGAACTTCTCCTCTGGACACATGATGTCCCTAACAAATGCTGATCACCACCATCTGGCCCAAGCTTTGACTCCATCATATCACATATCTTTCTGAGCACCCACTGTGTCCCAGACAACATAGTAAGTGCTGGAAATACAATAGAAAAAACAAAACAGATAAGAATTCTTTCCTCCTAGAGCTTCCAATGAAGAAAGATCCCTGGGCCAGACTGGTGCTGAGACCCTCCCCTGGATTTCCACAAAAAAGACCCTTGGTGTTGTATAATTCTCTCTCTCTCTCTCTCTCTCTCTCTCTCTCTCTCTCTCTCTCTCTCTCTCTCTCTCTCTCTTTAAATTTTGCCAGTTTCAGGAAGTATTCCTTCACTGTAAGCACTCTTCTCCAACCTCTCCTCTTAAAGTTTGTCTGTGGTCGTCAGAATAATCTCTAAAACTTCACAGAAACTGACCCTCTTTCAAAGTGAGGACCACCAGAGACCTCCTAGTCACCTCCTCCAGAGGCAGAAGGCAAAACATCACTCATTCTTCCACGATGAGTCTTCAGCCAACAAAGTGAGACAGGCTCATCTTCCAAGCAGGTTATTCAGACATCCAGCCACACAGATGGGATCAAGAGAGGAGGGTGTTTCTGGCTGAGTGATAGGCGGCATGTGGACCACAGAGCTGTCTAAGGAAGGAAGACACAGAACAGACTCAGGAATCTGATGAACAGACTGAAACTAACAAGATTTTGAGACAGCGATTTCAGTAGAGTTCAAGAGCCAGATTTCAGATGGTTAGAAGGCTATAGGGAAGATAAACAACAAAGGTAAGAGCAGCCGTGACTCAAAGGAATGCTTCTTCCTCTGAGAAAGAAGAGGGTTGCAGAATGAGCGTCAAGTTCATTAGTTGAAGCCCAGGGAAGGAGTTCTTGCTCAAAGTCCCACAGAGAAGGAAACAAGATAGAGTGCTGGGAACTGGAAACTAAAAGGTATTCAATTTATCTTGTGGTACATAAAATTTAGTGGCATAGAAAAATAAGTTATTTTTTTCTCACAATTTTATAGTTGAGGAAATTAGACAGGGCTCAGCTGAGACATCCTTAAGCTGGAATCATTTGCTTAGATGGAAAATGTCCGAAGGCTATACACACATGACTGGCACCTCAATGTTCCTTCATATGGCTTCTCTCCCTCTTTGTGGCTATATTGAGCTTCCTCACAGCATAGTGGTCCAGGGGTAGATTTACATGGAAGGTGCCTTCCAGGAGGAACTTTCTCGTGGTTGAAGGCAGATGTTGAAGATCCCTGATGCGCAGACCTGGAGAGTTTTGCAGTATCACTTCTGCCACATTGTTGGCCAAAATAGGTCATT
>PVLC010027068.1:0-22504 GCA_004027655.1 Graphiurus murinus
TTGTCGTTATTCGTTGACCTGGCATTGTCTGGATTTGTAACTTCCTCTGGTTTTAGTAACAGTTGTCATGGGGCATAAAGCATCTTTCTTGTTCTAATTGTAAGGTATTTCTAGGCTCATTAGCACTGTAAGCTGTGTCCCCTCTCTTCTACTACAAACCTCCTGGTAGATCCTAGGAACTTGGCTAGCACCCTGGCAAGTCAGGCACAGTTTTCTTCTCTTGTATATCCCAATGTATTGAGGATTCTTATGCTTTCCCCACCCTCTCCCTGACCCTTGATGCTTAGCTCAGCAACGAAGGTCCAGGATACCATCTCAAGGTAAGTTACCAGCTCCTCTGACATCCTTGTCTCTGGCTGATAGCACCTTGCCTTTTGGCATGAAAACTAGCTCTTATTTACAGGTGTCTTCTTTAAATTATTAAACAATGAAAAGAATTATTAGAGAATAATTTTTTAATTTTTAAATTATATATATTTTTTTGTGGCATTCTACCTCTGAGCTCCATCCCAGCCCTTTTGCAATCCTTCTGTCTCAGCCTCCCAAGTACTGGGATTCCAGTAATTTTAATGCACTGAGTCCTTTAAGTCTGTTGCTGTAGATACTCAAAAGTCACTTCCCCCTGCACTCACACACACTCAAACCCCTTTACTCTCAACTATTTTCTCTCCTGTAAGTTTCAAATTTCTATTTTGAAACTGAGAAATGAATATTTTATTTCTCTGGGTATTCTGGCTTGTAAAAATAGTCACATAATGCAGTGAACACTCCTGCCACTGACTTAATGAGGGGAATGGTGCAGTGATAGGAAGGCAATACCAGAAGTATAGATTAATTTTTACAAATATGATTGTGCCAGACATGTGGTTACTTCATATTCATTTGCTGAACACTATTGATGACTGATAATAGCTAGACCTACAGCTGGTATCCAGATCATGCAGGCACCTGGATTACTCTTCATGTCAACATTAAATTAACACTCTCACTGCTATACTTCAAAACAACTGGCTGCACAACTTAGAGGAAGAAAGATTTATTTGCTCCTAGTTTTTGGAGATTTCAGAGGTCCAGTCCCTGTCAGGCAGAGTCTGTGGACTCAGGGTACAGCTGCAGGAAGCTCTGCTCTCACATCCTGGAGTCCAGAAGCAAGAGCGAGTACAAGGGTGGAGGAACTTTCTATAATCCCCAAGGCCACGCCCCCAGGGGCCCATCCTTGGCAATGTCTCCAAGGCTGCCTTGTTTCTGTGAGGTCTAGGAGGACGTTCTAAATCTTACCAGAAAGCCTCCCTGACTCCCTCTGGCTATTTCAAGTCTCCTTGCTACGGGCCATCAGAGCATTTGACATGGTCTGTTAGTGATATCTGTCACTGAATCACATGCGTGCCACTCATTTTTGCAAGACAGGATGTAAGGTGAAGCCTCCCCTGCATGTTCCATTTTCTTCTGCACTTGCTAGACATTTAATCAAGACTGCTTGAATGAATACATAATTGTATAAACTAAGATAATCTAATTACCTTGATGACTGTTAAGAGGTCCCTTGACCCCTTGCTTAAATGCCTCTGTTCCTTTTGTACCTGATAGGACATTTTGTTTTTCTTTGTTTTTTTTTTTTTCCCATTGACTGTGAAGCCTTTAAAACCTCTGCCACTATAAAGCTTTTCCTCTCTCAGATCACTTCTCTCCTTTATTGCTCATCCAAAGTTATTTATCAGTGAAGGTTTAGGTTCAGGAGAATTCTTGCGTGAACACTAAGGGTAGTTTATGGGAAAGCTGAAATTTATTGCTCTTAAAAACAAAAAAACAAAACCACAATCACTTTCCTTTGTTCTTAGTTGCTCTTACCTTAAATGCCTTTTCCCAGAGAAACATCTCCAAAATTGAATTCAAGTCTTCCTATTATGATATTTCACTATGACTTCTGTGTTCCCTTCTTGAAACCTGTCAAGTTTTTAACTAACTTACAAGTACATAGTAGTTTTTGCAATTTTTTTTTGTTCAATGCCTGTCTTTACCACTAGTCAATAAAGCACTCAGAAGAAACCATGTCATTTTGATCATTTTGTGTTCCCGAGACCTAAAGCAATGTCACAAGCATTGTAAACTCTTAATCTAAATTTGTTGAAGGAGAGAAGGATTAGGTCAGAGTGACAGTAATGAAAAGAATTTCAAACTAGCGGTCAATTCCAATTTTGCCACTAGCTCCATGAAAGATCTCACATAGTCAACATTTGTTATTTATTTGAGTTGCTGGTGGTTGAACCCCATCTGTGTCTGGGGAGTTTCCAACATTTTGTGTCTTGCTGGGGAACTAGGGGAGGAGCTATACAACTCACTTAAAAAAAATTCTGAAAAGGTCAATCAGTCATTTCTAGGATTTCCCTTACAGCTGGAACAGAGCTCTAGGTCCTGGGTGCCAGCCATCATCCTGTCTTGTGACCCAGATCAAGAGGCAGGGAGCTCTTTCTTGAGGCCCTGGCTATGGCAGCAGTGGTTTCTGCATCAAAACTAGTTCACAGTTATAGTTTTGAGTATAGTTGTTGTTCACGGGGTATCTGCTCTAAGCTCAGCATTTCCAGTGATGCTCTGTATTAACCAATGTCCTTTGAATACATGTTTCCTCTTCCTCATTCAGCCAAAGCCAATTGCTGTTAACTTGCAATTCGCAATCTTGACTCATTCATCTTGGGCAAACCATTTAATCTTCCTGGGCCTTAGTTTCCTCATCTGTGAAAGGAGATGGGGGAGAAGAATTAAATGGGATCTTAACTGCCTCTAAAATTCTGAGATTCTCTAAAAATGGATACATGTGTTCAATTATTTAAGGGTCTATGGTGATAGCTTTTATTACAAAAAACAGGTTGGTCTTTCAACCTGAGTACTTGTTCTCCCACTAGCACCATTTCACTTTAGGGACTTGGATCACCTATAATGAACAGGAAAGGTACCTCTGTTTTGTTGAATGGACTGGGGACTTGTCAACTACCTCCTCTTCTTTAAGCCAGCCATGGCCTGAGCAGGGTGTATTGTCTTTGGTTTAAACCCCAACTCAAAGACACGGCTGCGCAGTGACATGACCTAATTTGCCTCCTCTCTTTTGACTTGCAGCTTTTGCTTGTTTTTAGAGTAGTGATATTTTAAGATTTGAGAAAATTGCAACTGGAAAGTGTGGAATTCTTTTTTTTTTTCTTTTGAAGCATGAATTCATACTTTCTGCTTGGATTGCAATCAGGGTTAACATATGGCAGGTGCACAAAAGATCTCAGAACAAACTTCTCTATCAATTTTTGGAGGAAAGTCTGGGACATTTGACCTTAGTTGTCATTCTGTGGACAAAATAGAAATAAAGAAATAATGAAGAAACTCAAACTAAACATGCTTAGATTGTTTATTATCTAATATAAGCCAGGTGTGGTGGTGTTCACCTGTAATCTCAGTATTTGGGAGGCCAAGATAGGAGGATTGCTGGTTTGAGGACAGCCTCAGCAATGCAGTGAGACTCTTAGCAACCTAGCAAGACAAAAAATAAAAAAGGGCTGAGAATATAGTTTGGAGGTAGAATGCTCCTGAGTTAAATCCCCAGTGCCATGCATCATACACACACACACACACACACACACACACACAAAATAATGTGAAAGTTAAGTATTGCCACGACCTTTATTGTTATATACGAGAAAACTGAGAGCCAAGAAGGTAGGTCACAGTTGTCAAGTTGTCACCTGCCTTCTTCTTGTTGGTAGTATCACTTAATGACAAGCAATCTTATGTATAGAAGAATGCAGTAATATTAGAATGGCCTGTACTACCCCATTACTCTCCTTTTGTGTGTGTGTGTGTGGTATTGGGGATTGAACTGGGAGGGGGGTAGTTACTTCTAGGCTATACCTCCATCTCTATTTTATTTTATTTTTTTTTGAAATAGGGTCTCATTAAGCTACTGAAGGCCTGGCTAGGTTTCTGACTCTGGCCTTGAACCTGTGATTCTCCTGTCTCAGCCTCCAAAGTACTGGGATTATATAATGCCTGGCCCCATGTCTGTCTTTTAATTTCATTTTCCCACTGGTTGAAAGCAAATTCACACACTTGCTAGCTAGACCGATGGTAGAAAACACAAGTCCTCCGTCCCTCTGTTTATGTCAGTCACATGCTCTCCTGAAGTCCTCAGGAGCCCCACCCCCCTTTCCCCCTTTCCCAGTGCACAGATGTGGTGATGTCTCTTCTGGTGACCTTATCTCCCCGCAGTCACTGAAAGATGGCTGTCTTCGCTGGTCTAACTGGTTATATTATGTGATCGACCCTTGCTAACCATGGGGAATTTATTTTGTTTCTTTGGCCATCCTTTTAAGCCTTTACTTTCACCCCAGTCCCATGTAGTCTTCATTATTCCTGCTCCCATGCAGCTGTAGTAGCTGAGGTCTTCCTTGTATCTGGGTGAAAGAGCCTGGTGGAAGGAAAAGGCTTGCAAATGGCTGCTCGGCAGGGATTTCACCCCCTCGCCCTGGTCGAGTGACGGAGATCACAGATCGACTCTTAGATCTCATAGCCAGTGACTTTTCATCCTTCTGCCTCACCTACCCAGAGAGGACAGGAAACCATGAAGCCATGTCTTCTGGAATGCTTCAGATGTATTGGACCCAGAGGCAGAGCCAGGTGTTAACAAGAGAATTTACTTTCAGCCACACTATTCCAGTGTTGTTTTAGTTGGTTAGTTCTCTGGAACCGAGTGATGGCGGACAGCATTGCTTTTGTGACACTTCTTGCCAGTGTGAGATGAAAGTCCCCGAGGTCCCTTGTTCCTTTGCAGCGAGCTGGATTTAAAACGAACTGGGCTGCAGATGTGGGATTCTTCTGTACAAGCTAAACATGTATCCTGTGAATTTCCTCCCACAAAAGCTGTCTAATTTAGGAATGTGAAGTTTTGCTGCTTTGCCAGTGACCAAAAAGGCAGTGATGTAAGTGAAGTGATAAAAAAAATAAACAATTTAGAAAAAGTGCATCTGTACAGGTGCCTTCGTTAGAACTGGTTTGAGGATATCTGAGAGGAAAGTTTTGGAAAAATAGAATTAAGGAAACACCTAGAATTGAGGAAAGTGAGGAGCAAACTGACAGAAAGAATTAGCCCATTCTAAGCCACATAGAAAGTTCTGGAAAAACGGTACAATAAGAAAGTTTTGGAAACTTTTGTGGAATATATCTTAGCATAGTTTTAATATTTAAGCAATTCACATTCTGTGGAATATATTTTAATATTAGAAGGTTATAGACAAGGAACATGCCTCATATTAAATTTGTATCGACTTCAGCAACACAAATAACACTGTGTAGTACTTTTTAAGTCTATCTTTTTGTCCCTCTTTCAGCTTAAAATTTTTTCTACTCATTCAGTTTTATACTAAATCCAGAAAACCCAAAATGATTCATCTTTGATGTGTTTTTAAATCAAAGTATATCTAATTTTCCTGTATCCTTTGAAAAAAGATAACACGATATAAGTGTTTTAAATATTTTTCCCCTGTTGCACACTCGCATAAAAGTGGAAAATATGTAAAATGTAGAAAATATTATGGACTAAGTGCTAATCTATTTTTTGTCAATGGCTTTGGCAGCAACATAGAAAATGGTTTTTGAGATACTGTGAAACATCGTGTGACTCACCAAAGAAGCAAAGACGGGGCTATGTTAAGTCCCTAGACATCTGCCAAAGCAAGCTTTATTTATATAGTTAGTGTTTATTTGGGGATGTAGAAAAAAGAAGGCCCTCTCTGGGAGCCTTGAGGCATCTATTCCATTTACAAACAAAAGTCAGACAGACCAAACCGAATGAAAATTTCTCCTGGATAAGCTTCCGCTGAAAGATAGGAAAGCAAGCTGGTTGGGAGAGCAACAGTTTAGAACCAGTAAGTTCTATAAAGGTGAGAATTTTGCCTCAGGACACTAAGGTGAGCCCGTAAGACCCCAAAGCAGGGCTGCAGGATGTGTAGGGATTCTGGGTTCATTAGATTCATCTCTTGGGAATTGAGATTCTCTGTTTGCAAAGTGGACAAAATGAATATTATTAAGGATTGTCTTTGCTGCAGTTAAGTTTTGGAGATGAGCTTTGAAATTCTTGGGTAGAATTTTTAAACCTGGGGCTTCAGGGCAGATTTGCCATGCATCATTCCGATGCACCCCCTAAAGGTGGGTTTCCAGAAAAACAGGCTGTCCCACAGGTCATAGACTGAGGCTTTGGGCCATTTTCTGTGTACAATAACTCTGCTCCCACTAAAGCGTGTTGAAACCCACACACATACAGATGGCTTTGTTGTTAAAAAAAAAAAAAAACCCAAAACATAGCCAGTCAAACTTCTACAACAAAAAGACACTCACACGTATTATTGATTTAACTATTATTGAGAAAACATTCTGTCTGCCTGGGATGTCGAGGGGTGATGCAGCCTCAGGTAGTTTTCCATTCTTACGTCTCCCCAAGGTGTTCGGGAACTCAGAGAGAAAACGAAGGTCTGCTTTTTTTTTTTCCTGGTACTGGGGATGATTGAACCCGGGGGAGGGGGACATTTTACATCTGAGCTATACCCCCAGCCCTATTTTTATGCTGTATTTTGAAGCATGGTTTCACTAAGTTGCCGAGGACCTCACTAAGTAGCTGGGGCTGGCTGTGAACCTGTGATCCTCCTGTCTCAGCCTCCCAAGTACTGGGATTACAAAGGTGGGTCACCACGCCCGGCAAAGATGAATCTGATCAAGCACTCTCTTCCTGACGTTGTAGCTGGGCGTGTAGTTCACTGACTGGCCAGACCTGAGTTGTGGGATGTTTTCGAGGGCAACCCCACAACACTTTTATAGGGTAGAAAGATGAGGAGAAGGCTAAAGTAGAAGTTACACTAGGAAGATGAAAATAAATGAATACAAACAAAGATAAACCGATATTCACTACACAGAGGACTGATTTGAATATAGTTTCATTATTTACCTTCAGAAAGAATATTCTGGTAGATAACAGTATAGGAATACATTGAAGTTAGATGTACTCTCTGTCAATTAGAACCTGAATTAGCTAATTTTAAATAAACCCTAGACGGGGCATGGTAGCCCATGCCTGAAATCCCAGGATTTGGGAGGCTGGGACAGGAGGATCACAGGCTTGAGGCTAGCCTTAGCAACTTAGTGAGGCCCTTGGCAACTTAGTGAGACGCTCTTTCAAAATAAATAAAATTGGGCTGGCTGAGGTAGAATGTCCTCTGCCCCAGCTCCAAAGCCTGGTGAGGTGGCACACACCTGCAATCCCAGCTGCCAGCTACTTGGGAGGCTGAGGCAGGAGGATTAAAAATTGGAGGAGAGCCTGGACAACCTAGCAAGGCCCTGTCTCAAAAAATGAAGCAAACACAAGGCTTGGACTTCATTTGCCAGCGTTAGTACTCTAATTAAATCCCCTTTGTTGAGACAGTTTCCTAAACAAAACTGGTAGGAGTAGAGATACTATGCATGCAGTGATGTCTGCTGTGTTCTTTGCTGTACCCTCCACTGAAAATATAGGCGATATTCGGTAATACTTGCTAACAATGCAAAAAAAAAATATTTCTGCCTTCTATTTCTTTCTGCTCCATTTCATTCTGCAGCTTAATCTTCCTAAGCAGAGAGCTGCTCATGTTCCCTGCTCAAAATTCACCCCAAAGCACATAGAATTAAGTGCAAGCTAGGTAATGCATTACACAAAACCCTGAACACATGGATGTTATCTTCTTCCTAGCCTCCTCTCCCTTTGCATTTTTCTTATATCAAAGGGAATCACTCGGCAGCAATTCCTATGCAAACCTTACCTATTCTTTTCCACAAGGTTGCGTTGTTCATGCTGGTCTCATTTCTAGTCTTTTATTTCCACTTGCAGGTTATCCGCCACATCCTGCCTGAAACTCTTCCTTATTTGCCCAGATAGAATGTCATTTCGTTCTCCTCTGAGCTGGCCCTTAAAGCATTTGTATGGTGCTAGAGTGATTTGTATTCTAGAGGGAGATAATTCAGGCGCTAAGGCATATTGGTGCACCTCCCAACCCCAGGACTTGGATCATGTCTTGTCCAAAGCATTTGCTGAAAAGGGTCTGTTGGACTGAAGTGACATGACTTGTGGCAGCCAGACAAGGGGTTTTAGAGCACTAATTAGGACTACTTTATTAAAGGGACTGAACTGCAGATGGTGAGACACTTGTGAGGGTGTTTTCAGCTGTATCTCTAATTATTCTTTGCTCTGAAAATTAAGAGGCCCCTAAAGTAATTATAATTTTGTGTAAGAGAAAAGTGCATTCTGGAAAAGTCTCATCTTACACAACGGTACTTCTTTGGCTGAAGCTCAATGACTATTTTACTTTATACTTAGTGACTTTCCACAGTCTGAGCTCGCACTTCAGAAAAACTTGAGCTGAAAGAAATAACATTTAATAGAAACTTCTGAAGAAAATGCATATTAGAATTTCAAACCAGGGCAGAGTGTTTCAGTTTCCCGAGGCCAATGTGGGTGACTTAAAATTTCAATCAAGGTGAATGCATTTTCTGTCAGGTTTTTAAGTGGATGTGGGTTGAGAAGACTGGAAAGCTCAGGGGAACTGATATCTTTTTATTACGATCTCGTGTCTCAAATGCAGGCGAAATCTGATAGTCACTTCAGGGTTATACTGTGGGTATGCATTCAAATTCTGGAGCAGAGAAAGCATCTGAGGTGGTAAGTGGGATCAAGAATTATAAAAAAAACCCTTCCAGCTGGGGTTCTGAGCGGTTCATGTGAAGTGATTCCAGTGGACAAGATAAATGGAAAGAGAGAGGATAGGGTTTCCTGGGTGTGAAGAGGTGACCTGCCTCTCCGCACCTGTCACTTAAACTCTGATCACTCACAAGCTTTCTCCCTTGTGTTCTCCACTGCCCTCTCTTGTCAGGTGGCAATGCTGATCTGTGCTGGCTTCCTGATTGCCTGGATTCCTTACGCAGTAGTCTCTGTGTGGTCTGCTTTTGGAAGGCCAGACTCTATCCCCATCCAGCTCTCCGTGGTGCCGACCCTCCTTGCAAAATCTGCAGCAATGTATAATCCAATCATCTACCAGGTCATTGATTACAAATTTGCCTGTTGCCAAACAGGTGGTTTGAAAGCGACCAAGAAGAAGTCTTTGGAAGACTTTAGGTAAAGTGGCAGGAGCTTGAGACAAATCATACTTTCTTTGTTTTCAAATCCTGTGGGGCTCAAGCCACTTGGCTGTGTGAGATTATCTCCTCAGGGTTGAAGCATATCCACTAGGTGTAGTATAAAGAGAACTTTATCTTCTGTTTCTCAAAATTCCTGAAACCAAGCTATCAGATATGTCTATGGGATAATGTGGATATATAGTAAGGGAAAAGTGATTCTGATTTTGATCCTGGAGCAACCAAGATAGAGTGCAGTGTCTCTTAGAACAACCACTACAGATCAATGGCTCCTTGTTTGGGACCAAATTCACTTTACTCCATGAGTACTCTTCCACATGGCATTGATCCAAACCTAAGTTCACACAACAGATAATTCTTTAGTTCATGACATCAGAACCACCAGCTAAGAGCTTTGTAGTCGGGCAGGCAGTGAGATAGGAGAAGGGAGATGGAATTTTTGCTCTCTGCCAGATTATTTTATTTTTTGTTCACTAGAACCCAAAGTTGTTATTGTGATGATGATGATAGTGATTGTGGCACTGGGGATTGAACCCAGGGGTGTTCTACCTCTGAGCTATACCCCCAGCTTTTTTATTTTGAAATAGGGTCTCATTTTATATGTTGTTGAGAGTCTTGCTACATTGCTGAGGCTGACCTTGAATCTCAATCCTCCTGTCTCATCCTCCCAAAGACAGGAATTGAAGGTGTGTGCCACCACACCCTGTCCCAAGTTGCTCTTTCTCCTTGTTGGATGAGGAGACTGAGATTCCAGTAAGCTTAAGGTTAAATAAACTGCTCACATTTAGACAGCCAGGAAGTAGCAGAGTAGGGATTTGAATTTGGGGATTTAATTGAAAACATATGCTCTCCCATTTACACTGTTCTTGCTATACAATGAGAAAGAGGGTTTAGGAATCCAGTACCATTTTTCCTAAAGTCCCAGAAGGCTCAAAGTCAGTAAAGAGTTGGGGATGATAAAGGGTCTTTTGTTTTCACTCAGGGACAGCTTAAAGTAAAAAATGGAGCAGGCACTAGAATTTGCTGTCTGAAGCAAAGGATGTAGAAAAGATCCCAGGTCCTCTGAGCTTTTTTTAATTCTTCCTGGGTTCCAGATATTTCTTCCCTTGAATAAGTAATTGAAAAAAGGTAGAATTAGCTTTGGGGAGATGTATATTTCTGTCTATTCTATCACTATGCTTGAGCAAGTGACAAATCTCTTAAACTTTAGTTACTTCTTGAGGCAGGCACATGATCAAGTAAAAAAGATGTGATAAAAATGTTCAAACAAAGCCGGGCATGGTGGCACACACTTGTAATCCCAGTACTTGGGAGGCTGAGACAGGAGGATCCGGGTTCTCGGCCAGCATCAGCTACTTAGTGAGACCTTCTGCAACTTAGTGAGACTCTGTTTCAAAATGAAGGATAAAAAATAGGCTGGACATGTAGCTTGGAGGTAGAATGCCCCTGGGTTCAATCCCTAGTACTGAAAAAAAAAAATTACAAACAAAACGTGGTAGTCACTGTTGCTGTAACACAGGGGAAGAAAACGACAATTTGGAAATTAAAGACCAGTGTTCAAGGCAGCTGTTTGCAGAAGCTCTATATTTTGGGGCAAATGAACTGCTGAGAGTCTAAGAATGGCTTGAGCTGATAACAACATAGGAAACTGTAAAAATTAAGCAAACTGGACATGTGGAAAAAGTTTGGCTGACAACTGTTGGTGGCTCTATCCTATTAGTGGTCAGTACCTTCCCTACTGAACTGAATAGTTACATTCAAATGTTCAAATGCATTTCTCGAGGAAGCAACAACACTCTGCCCTGATCAGCTATTGATACTTATTATGAATGCAGGTAGAGAGAATAATTTTAATAGAGCAGTTTGGAGAGAAAATAACGGGGCACTTTTTCACCCAGAGGAGATGAGAACTTGACAGGCATGGCTGGCAGCAATATCCCCCCACCTCATCCATTTGACGCAGACTGGCCCTGTGCTCTGTACATTCTCTCACAAGAGTGAGCAGCACATGAATATTCAATACTTGACAATGGGAAGAGGGAAATCTATGTGGAAGAAAATGACTTCGGGCCACCAACCTTTGGAAAAATCAGCCACGCAAGAGACAGCTCAGTTCACTTGTTCTCATTAGCCATGTATAGAAAACACAGCAGTTGCTTTGCTGAGGAAGACAAGGGCTGTTTCCTTGCTCTAGTTTCAACTTTGCGTGGAAAAGCAGGCAGTAGTGTGGAAGCACCCGGGAGCCTTTGGGTTGTAGAGGCCAAAGCATCTCCAGGGAAGCAATGCCAAGGAGGTGATGAGGTGTAGACTTCAGAAGGGTCTTCTCTGGAGTAGAGCAGAAGCATGGGAGGTGGCCACCAGAGATTTATTTTTATCTTTATAAGGAATAAGACAAAATCTTGTTTATCTTTGTTGTTATTGAGAAGCCAAGCAAGTGAGTACTATGGAGACCCATAGAGTGAGAGGAAATGATATGAAGACAATCCAGAGTGGGTAACGTACCGCCAGCATTATTAAGTTGATGGAAACTCGATTCATTGATATCCTTGTTCTTTCTAGGTCTGAGCTCTGCAGTGTGTCTGCTGATAGAGGAGACCTTGGGAAATATTTTGAATTCAAATGCAAAGGCTAATGTATGGCATAAGGGATGGGTTGAAATCAATTGTGGATAATTTTTATAGTTCATGAGACGTCACCCCGAATTGAGTTCCCTGAGATTCTGGTAGAAGCTGATGAGTCAAAAGAAAAAAAAAAATGTGGCCCAAATCCCATTTTGAAATGCTGTTATCCCTCACTTGGATACCTAGATGTGTCCTGTGAACAGGGCTGCTCCACCTTGGCCGTGTAGTCGCTACACCTGTTGAACTTTGACAAGCTGCGGCTGCGTGGACCCTACCTGCAGAGATTTGATGGTCATGGGTTCTGCGCTTCAGCTTTTTGATTAATTCTCCCAGATGACACTCATACACAGGCCATGTTAAAAGCCAGTGATGCCAAGGCTGGGAAAGGAAGCCTTGTCTTCAGCTCCTTGTTCTAGGTCTTTTGACTCTCCACAAAGACCAGTGAGGCAACCTGTGGCCTGTGACAAGAGGAGACTCCAGATGCCGGGCCAGTCTTAGATAAAAACGAAATGTCCCAAAGACACATGGGCTATACAGAAAAGGACAGATGTATTTCGTATTCCAAGCATAAGATAAAGAAAAAAGGAGAACAAACCCCCAAATGCTGGCTTCGCCATTGTAATCAGACCCTTCCTGACCTTTGCAATGCTGTCCTTCCAAAGATTACTCTTCCAGTTAGTCAGCCATAGGACTCAGTTGAGTGACAGATAGATGTGCTATGAATTTTGTTCTAGAGAATTCTCATGGCACAAGGAACGAGCTCTAAACACGTTGGCTTGGTTTTGGAAAGCTCGGCCTAAGGGATTCCTTGATTTTGCATGTTCTAGGTTGAATTGTTATATTTCATCTCTTTCTAATTCCAGTCTTGTGCACATGGTCTTTGTGGCAGAGCAGCTGACATGATGTATGTATGTGGATGCATATGTATGAGTGTGTGTGTGTGTGTGTGTGTGTGTGTGTGTGTGTGTGTGTGTATTTATTTGCATTTCTCTTTTGTGTCTAGGCTGCACACTGTGACCACAGTCAGGAAGTCTTCTGCTGTTCTGGAAATCCATCAAGAGGTATGAAGACGACGCGGCCTTGCTCATGGACACATTTATTTACTTTTTTGCCTCTTCACTGCTGTTAACCTCTGATTGTGGCTACACTTTTCTGTTTATATTATATTTTTATATTTTCTACATTTTTTTTCTTTTTCCTCAAGTCAAGGATTTGCTGAAAAATTCCCATGGTCAAGTGGAAACTAGATTATAGGCTACTCTTTGAAGGAGTGTTATTAGAATGAGTTATCCCTGGAACTTTGCTTTTTTTTTAAACTTTACAACTTATAGTCATGCTAAACAGTATTAAGTCTGCGATATTAAGAGAAATGTGTGAAAGATTTATCATTTAGGGTGTTATTTCATTTTATTACATTGTCATCATTATTATTTCTTAATGCAGGGTCGTCGATGTAGTTTCTGGGGTTCATTTATGTGGGACAATGTGTGGGGGCCATGACTTTTTGACTGGCAAATGCTTCTGATTCTCACAGTTCTTCTCTTTTCCTGACAAAAGAGGGTCACACTCTAATGGCAATGATTCTGCAAAGGAGTCCTCTAGGGAAATTAGCTTTGCCTCAAATCCCTAAATGGAGAATTCTCTTGCTTCTCTGAATTTGAGGACAAAAATAATTCCCACGGATGGTAATTTTACCCACATGGGTTTTTCCTCATTAAATTCTAGTTACTGATATAGTGGATATAACAGGGAATTTCTAGCTCTAATTGCTTAGGAAATGAATTTAGTGAAAATAGCCTTTTGCAATTGTTGTGTTTGTTCTTTGTGACCTTTGCTCATTCTTTTGCTCATTCTTTTTCTCAGTGAATACCTTTTGAAGTTAAAGAGATGTAATTATGAATGAGATGGAATGATTTATAATCCAGATCCTTAGCCAGGCGTGGTGGCGCACACTTGTAATCCCAGCATTTGGGAGGCTGAGACCGAAGGATCCGGGTTCGAGGCCAGCCTCAGCTACCTAGTGAGGCACTCCACAACTTAGTGAGACCCTGTTTCAAAATAAAGAATGAAAAATATGGCTGGGGTTATAGCTCAGAGGTAGAATGCCCCTTAGTTCAATCCCCAGTACCACAAAAAAAAAAAAAAAAGAAATGTAGGATCAGGATTAGAGACTGTCAGATCAGTTAGGTTTTTTTTTTTAAAAATAAAATTGTTATTTTACAATTAAACAATTAAAATTGTTATTTTATAACAATTTTATAAAAAATTGGTTCCTTAACCCATAAAATATTGGGATTTAGAAAAAAAATAACAATTTACTAGGGGCTGAATTAAAGACTGACAAGGAAAATGGAGAAGGAAAATGGTTTTAAAGTATTTCAAGCAGCATATGTTCTTAGCAATTGGTTGCATGAAGGCAAAAGAATCGAGGATGACTTGAGGATGCGTGCTTAGCAGATAGTGTGGACCATGGTGTCTACAGAAGAAAAAAAGATCCAAGATAGAGAGTAGAATGGGGGAGAAAGAATTATATTTAGGATATGTTGGACACAGGGCATTGGAAACCTAAGTGAAGATATTCAAAAATATGCAGTTGAAAATAATTTAAAGTCATACCAAGTAATATGGAGATTTCAGGGAGGAAAAGAAAAGTTAAAGGAACAATTGCAGGTTTCAAAAGACTTGAAGGAAATAAAGTGGAGATTTTTTTGTTTTTGTTGCTTTTAAATTTGTTTTAAGTGTGAAAGTGTATGTTGGAGAGATCATAGGGAAGAAGAAGAAAAGAACATTTAGGTGAGTGTAGATTTTTCTATGGAAAGTGAAATTTTACCTTTACTTTGTACAGAAGTTCCTGAAGGTAGATCTTACCCTCTCATTTATGAACTGTTTAACTAAAATGTGGCCTTTGCCACAGCTTAAAAAAAAGAGCCTGGTTGGAAAAAAATTAGCATAGTGAAGAAGGAAAAGAGACTTCAAATACTAGGAGCCTTGGGGGGAGACCTAGAATCAATTTCTGCTGCCAATCTGACATATATGATTAAATCCTGCATGCTCTGGTTTCACGTATTTCTGGCAATACCCTGAGAACTGGGAAGCAGCAGAATTGTTACTATGTTGGTACAGTATGCAGTATTGGTTGCTAGGGGTTGAACGGAGGAAGAAGAGTATGAGGAGTCTAGGAGGGTTGACTGTATACACCAGGGTGCCAGCGAGTGATTTTCTGAGCTTCTCTAGGGCTATCCAATGATTTCAGAAAACTCTTTGCTCTCACCAACCACTTTTGCAATTTCCTATTTAAATTTACTTTACCTTTTAAAAAAATACAGTGTATTTAAAAAAAAATTATTAATTGGTGCATTGTAATCATACATCTTTGTTAGGTACAAGCTGATAAAGGCATATATGCACACATTTCTCATTTAACCCCTTCCCCAATTCTTACCCCACTCCCTCGCCCTCCCTCCTTCTTAAGATCAGTTTAGCGATTGACTTTGATATATTTGTGAAAGTACATCATATGCATTAGGGTGCCCCCCCCCGCCCCGTCCACCACCTTCAGTTAAGTCAACTTCTTTGCTTATCTAGGGTTTCTCCTTTTTCATCGGGAGGCCCTCTTAAAAAAATACAGTACAAGCCGGGCGTGGTGGCGCACGCTTGTAATCCCAGCATTCGGGAGGCTGAGACCAGAGGATCCGGGTTCGCGGCCAGCCTCAGCTACCTAGTGAGGCACTCCGCAACTCAGTGAGACTCTGTTTCAAAATAAAGAATAAAAAGGGGCTGGGGGTGTAGCTCGGAGGTAGGATGCCCCTGAGTTCAATCCCTAGTACCGCAAAAAAAAAAAAAAAAAAAAAAAAAAAAAAAAAAAAAAAAATACAGTGCATTTTGTGTGCTGGTGTGTGTGTGTGTATGTGAGAAAGACGGCCAATTCTTAAGCAGGTACTATACATTCTCCTCCTTTGAGTCCTCATAACTTCCTGACATGTTGAAGACTTTTGGAAATTAAATGATTGGAATCAAACAGGAAGGTTTGGAAACATGGGATAGACTATTAAATAGATAATGTAAAATCCTAGATCCCTGACTTATCCTTTATTTTAAACTCCATTGTTTCCACGGACCTCCATTTATTCATCTGCTGTCCCATTAATAAATGCATTTATGAAACAGGAACTGAGGATAGAAATGCCCTATTAACTTGAAAAGTTGGATTTCAAGAATCATAATACAATTCAAAATATTTTGATTTTTTCCAAGTAGTGTGAGACAATAGAATGTATTTCACAGTAAAACTCAACTAGTTGATTCCTAAAATGCAGTTTTCTCAAGAATCAAACATCATGATCATTTATAACTGAAATGGTGACTAAAAATGTTGTCCTATGTCCCTTGAAAAACATATAAATGCCTTTGATGGCCTCCAGCAATACAAATCACAAATCCCTGAATGGAAATACTTCTCCATTAACCAGATGGGGTAGCTCGTCCTATAATCCCAGTACTTGGGAGGCAGAGACAGGAAGATTGCAAGTTTGAAGCCAACCTCAGCAACTTAGCAATCCCTCAGCAATTTAGTGAGATCTTGTTCCAAAATAAAAAAATAAAATGAGGCTGGGGATGTAGCTGGGAGATAGAATACCTCTGGGCTCAATCCCCAGTAACATACACACACACATACACACACACACACACACACACACACACACACACACACACACACGGAATGCAAATGATGAAGAAAGACAAGGAGGAGAGGGAAAGAGGACAGAGTCAGAGAGCGCTGCTGGAAGGGCTTGGTGATGCTGGCATGATATGCTGTCTTAAAGATGTCAAAGCATCCAATGGCATCATACAGAGAGGGAAGATATATCTTCATATAGAAAAGAGGTTAGTGAAGATAGCCATTAATTTTGCTGGGAAGGAGCCTAATCATTAAGAAGGCCAACGAAATGCCATTCTGCATTCCTCTTTTTATTTCCGATTAATGCATATTAATTGTTTATACTAATGGGACTTTGTATGGGATGTCAATACATAGCATGCACAGATCAAATCCAACCTCCTTTTATCTACCTTCTCCCTGTACATTCTCAATCTCTAGTTGTCACTATTTTACATTCAGGTCAATTTTTTTTTTTTTTTTAAGTTTCCACATTTGAGAGAACATGTGGTACTTTTCTGTGTCTGGTTAGTTTCACTTAATGTAATGTCCTCCAGTTCCATCCAGTTTTGCAAATGACAGAAGTACATACCACATTTTCTTTGTCCATTAATCCACTTATGAGCACCCAGGTTGCTTCCATATTTGGCTATTGTGATTAGTCTGCATTCCATTCATGAAAAAGTGGCAAAAAGCCTGTATAGAAGCACTTTAGGAAATTTGGTAATTTGGTAAGAAAACACTCAAAAGCATGCTTTTACTCAACCCAATGTAGCCTAAAGTCTCAAGCAATTAGTGTATGCCGCATAGCAAAATCCTTGGTCACCACTGTGACCTTGAAAAAAAATTTTTTTTTTAAGATTGTACAACTTTGAACATACATGTTCCTGAGGCTATGGGACTGTGTGTAATATACTCTAAAGATAATTTTATCCAGAGGTTTAAATCAAAACAAGCATGGGGATTTAAAGTGCTCTTCTCAATTGCTTTGAATCTGTGTTCCTTAGCCATGCCACGTAAGTCCTCATGTGCCCCACAGACCCTGAAATGGACAGTCATGCATCACATAAACACACTTGAGAGGAAAAAAAATCATTCTGAATTGTTCATGTGCTTCATTTGGCTTTGTCTTATTTTCATTTTTTTAAATTATTGGTGCATTGTAATTATACATCTGTGTGAGGTGCAAGCTGGTAAAGGCATACATGCACACATCTCTCATTTAACCCTTCCCTGGTTCCCGCCTCATTCCCTCTCCACTCCCTTCTTCTCAAGTTCAGTTTAGTGATTGACTTTGATATGTTCATGAAAGTACATCATGTGCATTAGGGTGTTTCCCTCTCCTCTCCATCATCTTCAGTTAGGTCGCCTTCTTTGCTCATCTAAAGTTTCTCTTTCTTCATCTGGAGTCCTTCTTATAACCCACCTTCACCCTAGCTTCTGCATATTAGGGAGAACATACGATTTTTTACTTTTTGTGACTGACTAATCTCACTAAACACAATGTTTTCCAGTTCAAATTACATGATTCTGTTCCTTATGCTGAGTAAAATTCCATTGTGTACATATTTTCATTTCAACACTGGCACAATCTCCAGATGCAGACCTGGCACTCATGCATTCAGCTTTGTCCTCAGGAGCTTTCACTAAGTGCTGCAGTATTGTCCTAGATGTTTTGGGAGATACAAAAGGGGAAGATGTGCTGTCGGTTCTTTAAGAATTGGAGGTTTGGGGAAAAGCAATGCCAAAGGCATAAATATTACAAATTGTTTTAATTAGAATAGTTTTTAGATGAGCGTCAATGGGCACCATCAAAGATTATTTTGAGAAACTACAAACTATCAGGACAGGTTCTGGGAGTTGATTTGCATATGGGCTTTTGTTCTCCAGATGGGGAGAGAAATGTGGGGCTTCTGCAAGGCCCTCTAAAGCAGAATTCATCCATTGCCGGGGCAATGACCTGTAATCTCTGGATGTCTGAGTGCTTGGTTTCAGCCACGGGAATCTCATGAGTCGGGTTTTTTCCCCAGGACACATCACACTGAGGCTTGACAGCTGAATTGGGGCTCTGTGGATGACATTTTTCTCCCCCAAAATACTATAGCATAGGAGCTATGGCATAGATGTTCTGAGGAAAGTTTGGAGTTAGGCAGACCTTCTCTTAAACTTGGGGTTTGTCCTTTAGCAGCTGTATGGGAGAATTGCTTAATCTCTCAGCATCCTCAGTTGCATTTGTTGTGAATAATTCATGTAAAGTCTGTAAGGTTCTTAGGAAAGTTCTGGCCTGTTGAAAGCATAAAATAAATGGAAGCTATTATTATTGTCATTATGAGAAGAATCACATAATTCCCCAAACCATGGATTTTGTAGTGACAGCTGTGAACTTTTCTAAAGGTGGTAGGAGGATGTTCTTCAAGATGCCTGGTCACAGCTGGGTGTATTAGCCCAGATCTGAGAGCCTGAGACAGGAGGATCATAGGTTCAAGGTCAGCCTTGGCAACTTTCACGTGACTCTGTTTCAAAAATAAAAAATTAATGAAAAATAAATACATAGGGCCAGGAGTATAACTTGGAGGTAGAATGCCCCTGGGTTTAATCCCCAGTAACAAAACAACAACAACAACAATGACAATTCTGTGGGAATAGCCATTTGTAGCTATGACACAGGACATCACTAGTGTTAGAAATTGGTACTCCGGGAAGATGCTTGCTGGCTGCAGGTGGGAGGTAGTGCATCAGAAGGAGAGTAGGTTTGCTGCATTCTGGAGGAAGCCATCCTGGAAGGAGAAGGGAGTCAGAGAACCTTGTCTATTGAGCTCTGGTGGAAGGATCAAGATGACTGGTCTTTCAGCAGACCCTTGGCTGAGATGAGGACACAAGAGTTCCCTATTGTAACTTTTTTGTGGAAGTAGAGGCAGAGTCAGAAATTCTACTTGGGGTTCAAGTCAATTAGAAAGAAATTTTCAGTCACCTGGATCTTTGGCTTCTAGCTGGAGAGTGTACTTAAAGCAGAGACAATTGCATTTTGAAGGTTTATCCAGGATTTTTTTTAACCCCTCTAATGACTATGTATGATGTTGATATTGGATGATTTAAGTCTTTGTTATTAAAAATGTAGTCTGCAGACCCAAGGCTTGGGTGTCTCCTGAGAGCTGGTTAGAAGTGCAGCTGACTGACTAAACCAGACTCTAATTCAACAAGGTGACTCACATGGTCATTAGAGTTGGCTAAGTCAGTGGATCTGTTAAGACCAACGTGGTTGCATGTCTTTTCCCACTGGATGCAGTAACAATGACACCCTGGCCAGTGGACAGCTGTGTGAGAACAAGTACTTGGAATCTTGAAAGTACCCCCGAATACTGGAGATATGAGCCTTCAATGGTTCCACCCTCAGGACCAAGGGGCAGTGAGGCATTGGGTATCTTGGGGGGTGGGTGGAGACCTCTGAGACCACAGTCTCCAGTGGAGAGCAGGAGACAGAGCCCCTCCACCTCCCTCTGAAAGCAGGGGGTGAGTTAGCATTTAGTCCCATCCTGTTATATTAGCAGGGATTGACTGCTTAGAACTAACTCGCTCAGAAAGGACATTTTCCTTTAGTATCCAAAGTTATACTCCTGTAAGCATTTTCTACTTTGAAAGTGGCATCCGCTTCCAACACCCACCTGCCCCACATACATACACACCCAAATGAACAAAATCTAACTTGTGAGAGGAAAAGTAAACCATCTGATCCTATTGAAAGACGAGCCAAATTTACCAGCAAGCATGTGGGATTTATCCAAACCGCCCAGAATTAGATCGGAACCTACACACTCTGACATTCCCTCCTGTGTGAGTGCAGGCTGATGAAGTGTTTTCAAGGACTGGAAGTGAAGAATAAGAGCATTACAGCGGCAAGTAACTCTCAATACTCCCGAGAGTCAATAATTTGGCACTTTTCTCTAAGTAGAGGGCCTGGAAATTGTACAAATGCTCCCAAGGTAATGTTTTGCAGGCCTTTGCTGCCCTTGGGGAATTATCAGGGCATCTACCCATAGAGTAATCGTATTCTGCAGTTGAGTATGAATGTGGAGCATAGATGAGGCCCTTTGCTCAGGATGGAGATGAAACCAGGTATTCTAGGAAACATGGCACTGCTCCAAAGAAGGGAAGATGCTCCCAGGTGAGAGAAGACCCCACCCACTTCCTTTGCTCTGTTTCCTGCTGTTGTTGGAGGGAGTAGGTGGACAGGTCTAGAAATCAATGGTCAGGTCAGCCTGAGACCAGGTAGGCACCAGTGCAAGAAGCAGCTAACTCAAAGAGTTAAATCAACTCAACTGCACAGGGGTTGAGCAGATGAGGCAGAAATGAGAGGGCGTGGAGGCCGCAGCTGAGCGCGGGAGAGCTAGTGGGCAGGAGCACTTCTGGTCTCATTCTGGGTAGAAGCAGCTGCTGCTGGTCCAGGCCCCGTGGATGAAGACAGGCAGTTGGAGGACCCAAGAAGTTTGGGACTATCTGGGCAGAGGAGAGCAACTTGTTTTAAACAAATCTGGCAAGAAGAATACTTGCTTGCAAAAGTTGACCTAAAAAGGAGGCAAGTGTGGATTCTTTCAATTCATTTGAAAAATACTGATTTTTTTTACCTTCTGGGGAAAAAAAAATTCAGATGTGGTTAGGTCATGGTACCCATAACATTTAGCAACATAATACAGAATATCTAGCTGTTGCTGTCAGTCCCAGGCCACTCAAATATCCTGGGTGGTGACACTGATGCCACGACTTGATCAGAAATAGCTAAATAATCTTAAGTTAGGAATTTTATTTTGCAGTACTAGGAATGGAATTCAGCAGCACTCCACCACTGAGCTACCCTCTCAGTCCTTTTTATTTAATTTTTGAGACAGGGTCTCTAAGTTGCTGAGGCTGGTCTCAAATTTGTGATTCTCCTACCTCAGCCTTCTGGGTAGGTAGGATTACAGGTATGCTAGGAATTTTCTTTTTTGGTACTACAGGCAGAAATATAACACTAAAGGGAAAGAAGGGAGTGATTTAGCCCACATTTAGCAGTTTAGTGCCTTGGTCTCATTCAGCATTGTCTGGATTTAATTTAGCACAATTACTAATGAACAGTTTGTCATTTAATATAAATGATTTTCAAGTGAACAAAACCATTTACAACAGGCCTCTGCTATTGGTATATTTCCCATCATAGTGTATTGTAGGGGCTTTCAAATTAAGCTCTAGTGGTAGAAATTATAGAGTGTGCAGGGAGTGGGTATTGCTTTCCCAGAAAATGCGCTACAGGTTTTATTTTTGATGGCAAAAGTGAAGAATGGTAAGAAATCTTCTGAGGTAGTGAGTCTCAGGTGATAAGCCACTTTATATCGATTCCAATAATATAAATAGACACAATGTGTTCTCATTATATTGAGAACATAATTAAAGGTTGCATAAAAGGTTGTATTCTCCAGGAAGGAAATTTCTCCAAGGAGAATAATGACAGCTATAAGATTATTAAGTTTAAAATGTGCCAGGCATTGGTCTTGGGGAGAGGTCAGCAAATTACAACCCTTGGGCCAGATCTAGCCCACTGCCTGTTTTTGTAAATAAAGTTTTGCTGAAACATAACCATCCCCATTTGTTTTCAAAGTATCTACAGCTGATTGTCCCTTTTGGAGGGGGGAGGAAGGAGAGGAGAGGAGAGGAGAGGAAAGGAGGGGGGGGGTGGATAGTTCTTTATCTTGTAAACTGAAAACATGCATTTTCTGGTGCATCACAGAAAAAACCTTGCCAAGATTTGCTGTGCTATTTTACATGTCTTAACCCTAAGGCATATTCTTTGTCCTCTATTAAGGGACAAATTATTAAGGGCATACAGAATTAATGCAGGCTGCTCAAAATCTCACAGGCTGTCAGAAGAACTGGATTCCCTTCTCTCTCAGTTGGACTCTGCAGACTGGGCCTCTTACTGCTCCACTATATGGGTTGACAGAGATTTATTCCATATTTAGATTTTCATTTTTCCTTGTGCTTCCTTTAAATTCCTAATGTATAT
>PVLC010027069.1:0-22194 GCA_004027655.1 Graphiurus murinus
GTTTCAAAATAAAGAATAAAAAATAGGGCTGGGGGTATAGCTCGGAGGTAGAATGCCTCTGAGTTCCATCCCCGGTACCGCAAAAAAATAAAAAATAAAAATAAAAATAGGGCTGAGAGTGTAGCTTGGAGGTAGAAAGCCCCTGGGTTCAATCCCCAGTACCCCCAAAAAACAGTAAAAAAAAAGAAAGAAAGTGGGGAGTGGGGTGGGGACGCTGGTCCTAAACACCTGCCACCTGCGGGTGGCTGCATTTCTCTCCTCCTTGGAGGCTGAGGCCCCAGAGGGCAGGCTGCTCGCGGTGGGATGCTTGCAGTGGGAGGGGCCTGCTCCTGACCACCTGGCCGGGTAAAACCGGGTCCTCGGTGCAGAGCGAGGCTGACAGGGGACTTCACAGCCAGGCTTGGCGTGAGTCCCTGGCAGAGGACCAGGGAGAAGCTGCTTTCCCCGATTCGGACATAGCAGAGTGGAGCACAGGCTCGCCAGGGCACGGAGCCTGGGGGCAAGTGCCAGCTTCTGGGGAGCCCTCTGCTCTGAGGAACGGTGCTGCCCCTGCTCCCTCTCCCTGAAGGAACTCATCCCCCATAACTCCCTCCTCCAGGAGATCGTGGAGAAGCCTGAATTCATCCTTGGAGGGGCCACCAGGACTGACATCTGCCAGGGAGAGCTAGGTGAGAGAACCTGCCGGGGGAGGCGGGGCCAGCAGGACACATGCGTCCTGAGGTGGCCTGAGGAACGCCACCTCCGACCGAGCCCAGCGGCCTGGAGCCCCCACATTCTGGCTCCTCTGGGCCACCTGTGCCTATGACCTCACCCCCGCCCCAGGCCCAGGGATCCAGAGCAGTGATTCCTACAGCCTCCTCATGGCCGGCCAGCTCCTGCACCCTGGCCTGCTCTCCTCTAAGAACACACGCATCCTCCTGCAAGACTATGCAACAGAATCGTTGCACCGACAGTTTTTTGTTTTTGTTTTTTTGACCTGTCACATTGGGGTAGCCATCTATTGGGGTTTATAACCTTAGATTTGACGTTAGTGGGTGGTTGGTTCTAAGAGTTACTCTGCAACACTTTCATTACATCCAAACACAGCGTGCGCTTGCGAGGCAAATGTGTAAGTCACAGAGGCTCACGACAGAATGAAGGGCCGTGGGCTGACCAGGTGCAGCAAGAACTAAGGCACCCCAGCTCCACTGCAGACTCCTCCGGGGGCGCTCCGGATGTTGTTGTCCAGCCGGCAGGCCGAAGGCTGCCCCAGGACTGTACGGTCAGCCCTGCCCCACTGCCCAGGCCCAGTGGGGAGGAAAGCAATCTCGATTTGTGATTGAGTCTTTGCCTTTTTTTTTTTTTTCCGTGTAAGTGATAGCAGCCTCCAAGTCTTCCCCTCGGGACTCAGAACACCCCTGGTTACTATGTGGGAGGTGGTGCTCTTTCTGGCCAGGAAGACGCACATTTTGCTCAACTGGGTGAAGCAATTGACTGTGGACTGCCCACAGTGGGGTTGGGGGAGCTTGCGGGGAGCCAGCCCTCAATGCAGCAGAGTCGGGGGTCCCTGGTTAGGTGGGGAGGAGACGAGGTCGAGTGAGAGTATGCTTACACCCAATGCAGTGTTCAAGAAGCATCTGTTTATTCCCTGTCGCCACTGTTTTTTATACTCTTAACAACAAGGTATACAGAACAGGAATTTTTACAGTCTTGTTTTTTCCTAAAGTTGAGTGGGTACATCTTTAACTAGAAAAGCTATTTCCCATAGTATTTACTGGGATTATGAAAACAGCAAAGGTTTACAAAATACAAAGTGTAAATGAAAATTCTTTTAGTACAAGAGGGGTAAAGGTTAACAGCGGAGAGGAGATTCTATTCATTAGATTAAATCTCTACTATTTGCTCAGGCAGCTAGAAGGTAGTTAATAAGTGAAGACAAGCAGGAAGCAAGGTGGGCGAACTCTCTGTCTTAAAGCTTTCTTTACTTATAGATAAAATGGTAGACCTAAGTTCCTTTGATCTATAGCTAAGCTACAAAGTTGGGCTGCTGATATTTGTTGAGAGTTAATATCTCTAGGATGAGCTGAGGTATTGTTCCTTTCAGCCACCACTGAATGACTCACAATCCGTTTAGCCATCCTGTGTCTCTTAGGAAATTTTTAAATGTGAAAGCATCCCAAATTTCCCGAATATAATAATGCAAAGTGGGAAATGCCGGGTGTCCCTTCTTTCATGCCTTGCATGATTTTAGCAGGCCGAGCCCTGCTCGTGGCCCTCTTATTAAGAAGCCGTCGCAGGAGCTCATTAGACTCTGGTGGCCCTGGCCTCCTCTAGCTGACTGAGAACCACGTCTCGTCTCTGCTTCCCAGCATGGCATGGTGCCTGTTGCTGGAGAGGCACTTGGTAAAGTTTGCTGAACCCAGGGCCGGCAGGTCACCACGTCCTACAACCCCAAGAGCTGACCCGAGGCCCTCAAAGACCAGCAGATGCCTGAGGAACCGATCCTCTGTGTCCAGCAGAGGCTGGGCAGCGTGCACCCTGCCAGCGACACCTGGGGAATGTGGGGCACGGGACGGTCGGAGCGGCTCCCCAGGCTTCAAGCCCTTGCCAGTCACCCTAGCCTGTGCACGAAACCACAAAGGGGCCCTGTGTGTGTCCCAGGCCTAGTAGCACGTGTGCTTTCCTGCAGTGTGAACTCCGAGGAGGGGCACCACCAACAGGGGCTCACTCTTAACTTTCGGGAGTACGTGAAACATTGCCAGGTGCACCCAGGACGCACAGGCCTTCCTCAGCACTTAGAGAGTATGGTGTGACCAGGCAAAATGCCCTTCGGGTTGGACCCTGCGCCTTCCATGTGTGTTAACATGAAGGCCTCCATGTTGGATTCCACGCCTTAGATGTGCGTTCACACGAAGACTGCCAGGAAGCTCAGTGCCCTGGTCACCCAGACCTGAAACTGCAAGATAATTACCAGCAAACACTATCACCCTGGATCTGTTGCCATCTAGAAAGCTGGGGTGGCAATACCCCAGAACGTGCCCCTGGCACCACCTCTCCCCCACCAAGTACGGCAGAACCATCTTGGTTGTGGCCCTGGAACATCTGCACTACACGCGGCCTTGGGCCTCCTAAAGGGAGGTTGCTGGGACGCATGATGGAGCTGTACGTCTAAACCCCAAGTGAGAGGACCCTGCCACGGTGGCCAGGAGGTGACTCCGTTAAGACAGACAGGCAGGAGAAGGGCAGGCCGGGGGCAGAGGCGGCACAGAAGCCCTGCCTGGCCGGTACTCAGCCCGTCCCCACATCCACTCTCGGTTCTGTTTTGCCAGTTCCGGGACTTGGCGCTGCCCACCATGCCCCCTCCCCATGACCTCTGACCTCTGTTCTGCAGGAGACTGCTGGCTGCTGGCTGCCATTGCCTCCCTCACGCTCAACGAGAGGGCGCTGGCCAGGGTGGTCCCCCAGGACCAGAGCTTTGGCCCTGGCTACGCCGGAATATTCCACTTCCAGGTAAGAGGGGCCTGGGTGGGGCCAGCATGACGCCACCTTTGCCTTGAAGCCACCAATGGCCGGGGAGCCTGAAGTGACCGTGTGTGGGGACGAGGTGTACAGTGGAGTCCGGGTGGGAAACCAGCGTGGGCAGGGGGCAGGGGCGCTCCTTAGCACACCTGCGACTTGGCCAAGCACGGGGCCCGCCAGGTCGGACAGGGGATCAGCCAGTCGCTGGTGCAAAGAGAGGCTCTGCGGGGCAGGGCCAGGCTTTTCATCTCCTTTCCAAGCTCCTTCTTAGCTTTGCTGCTGACCTGAAGGATCACTGTCTCCGGTCTCCTCTCCTCTCCAGCTCCCCGCAGACACACACAAGCTCACACATGTGTAATCAAACACTCATGCACGCATGTAACACATAAACAAGTACAGCGCACACGAATGCACACACTCACAGGTGCTTGCCACACCCACACCCCCTGCGTCTCCACACCCTGCACATGGAGACCAAGTCCACTCTCTTGCAAAAGGACCAGAACTTCAGCCTTGGGCTCCACCTGTGCACCGGGAAGGAAGAAGCGGTCCCAGAACATGGGAGCCAGAGCCAGAGCCCAACACAGTGGGAGAGAGGAGACCCACACCTCTACCCTCCCCACCAAACTGCCTTGTGGGGAGAAAGTTAGGGAGCAAGGCTGTCCTGCCTGCCTCCCCTGACCCCCTTCCTCGGTGGCGCGAGGGTCACGCTGGTGTCAGTGTGGGGGCAGGAGAGGGGTCAGTGGGCAGAGTCCAGGCACCCACCCTGGAGCCACGTGGGATTTTCCTCCCGATGTTGGGGCAGTTAGCTCACAGGGAGAGGCGGTGGGATCAGCATTTGCTGGGGGCCCCCACCTCTGCGAGACTCACCCTCCCTCCCTCCGTCTCCTCCCTGGGCACCAGTTCTGGCAGCACAGCGAATGGCTGGACGTGGTGGTGGACGACCGGCTGCCCACCTTCAGGGACCGCTTGGTCTTCCTCCACTCGGCGGACCACAATGAGTTCTGGAGCGCCCTTCTGGAGAAAGCCTACGCCAAGTGAGTGCCGGAGCCGCTCTGCAGGGGAGACTGAGGCAGCTCGGGCGGGGTAGGAGCTGGGAGAGGAGCCACCAGGACGACTTTGCTGCGGTGGCCAGATGTGCCCGTGCTCCCTACTCCCTCGTGCTCCGCAGGAGGCAGGGATCTGGTGGGGGAGAGCTGGCGGGAACGAAAGTACTCGGTCCTTCACACTTCTTCAACAGCGAGGAAACGGTGCTGGGAGGTGGGAACTCTGTACTGTTTATGGACTTGTGTCTATAAATCGAAAACTGTCCCACGGAAAGCTTAAGCACACATAGATGGAGAGCAAGTGCATGCTCGATTAGGGAAGATGTGCCGTGTGAAGCATGCCTGGGAGTGAGTGGTCCAGACGCCCTGGCCTCCATGGAGACCTGGCCACGACTTGTCAGCAGTGAACCGGAACCCGCAGCCGGCCAGGTGTGCCGCTGCTCCGTGCCCCGCCCAGGGCCAGGTTCTTGCCTCCTGGAGGCCCCAGGCTCCCCTTCCTCACCACTGCCTAGCGGTTCTCGATCCTGCCGCCCCTGCAGGCTGAACGGGAGCT
Organism: Graphiurus murinus; assembly: GCA_004027655.1. Taxonomy (NCBI): domain Eukaryota; kingdom Metazoa; phylum Chordata; class Mammalia; order Rodentia; family Gliridae; genus Graphiurus; species Graphiurus murinus. The sequence goes on from PVLC010027069.1 coordinate 5,098, forward strand.
ACGAGGCCCTGAAGGGGGGCAGCACCATTGAAGCCATGGAAGACTTCACCGGCGGCGTGGCAGAGACCTTCCAGACTGCAGAGGCCCCGGAGGACTTCTACGCGATCCTGGGGAAGGCCCTGAAGAGGGGCTCCCTGCTGGGCTGCTCCGTGGATGTAAGTGTCAGGCCCCAAGACAGGGGTCCAGCTGGCCTTGGCCTCTACTGAGTCAGGGAGGGGCCAGCGTTTATTCCTTTCTTTAAAACACAAGACTTCTAGCCGGGCATGGTGTCGCATGCTTGTAATCCCAGCATTCGGGAGGCTGAGACCGGAGGATCTGGGTTCGAGGCCAGCCTCAGTTACCTAGTGAGGTACTCCGCAACTTAGTGAGACTTGGTTTCAAAATAAAGAATAAAAAATAGGGCTGGGGGTGTAGCTCGGAGGTAGAATGCCCCTGAGTTCCATCCCCAGTACTGCAAAAAAAACAAAAAACAAATAAACAAACAAAAAAACAAGACTTTTTTAATGGTTTTTTGTTTGTTTTTTCTAATTTCTCTCTGCATACATGCACACACAGGTGTCATTTTTATCTGTCTCAAGGGTTTTGACTCAAGGGGTTTTTTTTCCCCTTCTGGGGGTCAACCTTGGGGTTCTGTTTTTGGGAAGTGAATTGTCCATCTCCTCCGCACATTCGTGTTTGGGAAAGTCCTCACGTCACAGTGCGGTTGGCCCCGAAGCAGCTCTCCAGAGTGTATGATTATGTCTCCTGCTCATCCAGACTCAGGGACAGCGACAGAGGGGTTCAGAAAAGGGAGCCCCTCCATCAGCAGTGGGAATGAGGGCCCGCCCTGTCTATCAGTGGCCACACCTGGGGGGCCGAGGGACTGGTGGCTACAAGGGGTGGGCGTGGGGCAGGTGGGAAAAGCTAAGCTTAGACAACAGTCTGACACTGCTCTTCTGTCTTAGATCAGAAATGCCGCAGAGTCGGAAGCCAGGACACCTTTCGGAATTATTAAGGGTCACGCCTACACCATAACGGGGATTGACCAGGTAGGGACGGGAACCAACTGCAGGGCACAGGGAGAGATAGTTCAGTGTCGTCCACACTGAGGCACTTGCTTAGGGCCTGCTGTTTAAACCGCCGTCCAGATGAGATGAACTTACACATGTATGTCCGTATGCATGGACAAATTAGGAAAAAAGTGCCGCTAGATTCCTACGGCTGCGGTGTGTTTTCTTCATGTGTATGAACTGAAATAAGCAAGCTTCAGAGGATGTCTCAGCTAAAGAAGGCAGGCTGAGGCACACTTGTAATCCCAGCGCTTGGGAGGCTGAGACAGGAGGATTGCCGGACAGTCTCAGCAAGTAATGAGACTCTCGTCACTTGGTGGACTCTGCAGGGCTGACGGGACTCGAAGCACTCTTGCACATCAAAAGTACAGTTTACATCCCGTGCATGAGGATAGCACATTCTGCTTGCTAAGGTTTCTAGTTAGCTCGCAAAGTCTTTTTCTTTCACTCTCTCACCTCCGGAACCTTTCAGAGCTCAAGGGCCTGGCTGAATTATCTCCTTAAGGCGCAAGGGTCGTTACAGGGAATGACAAGGATCATCACGTGACTGAAAGGGGGGACTGCCAGATCTTCTTGTTGCTGTTGCCTGAATTCCCAGTGTGTGGAAGTGTGCTCCGATCACCCGGCCCTGGTTCCGTGAGCTCTTCTGAGCAGGCCCTGAGCGGCCCGCTGTGCGGCACGCTGAAAGACACAGATAACCAAGACTTGGGGGTTCTGGTCTAGAGGGGAAGTCCTTCTGAAGATGGCCTGGTTGCTTGTTGATTAGGATTCATCATCCAGGAGTGACAGAACCATTCTGCGGCGACCGACAGGAGATCTCTGGCCATGCCAGCAACTGTTTTCTATAGGGATTCGAAGCTTCTGCAGGCTGGTTAGAATTGATGAGTTTTTGTGTATCTTGGGTGGGCTCTCACCAGGAAGCCTCTGGTAAAGCCAGCCCTGCATGGAGCTGGACCCCTGGGGCCTGACCTCCTGGCCTCCTTCCTCCACATTTCCCTACTGTTTTTCCCTTCTAGGTAAACTTCCGAGGCCAGAAGACAGAGCTCATCAGAGTCCGGAACCCTTGGGGCCAGGTGGAATGGAACGGGCCGTGGAGCGACAGGTCGGTGGCCAGCCTGTCCCCCTGGCTGCTCCGGGCTGCCTGGGGCTGGGTGCCTGACCCGTCCTGCCTCTCAGCCTTGACCCTCCTATGCTCAAACTCAAAAAGTCTCAACAGTTCTTTAAATGTCATGCAATGCACTTATGTCAGGGGATATAGCACTTCCTGTGTTGTTGTTGTTTTTTTTTTTTTATCTCTACAGTGTCAGGAAGGACACTGTCTATGAGCAGCTCCCGGGAGCAGTGTGTATGGTGTGTGTATGTAGTGTGTGCATGCATGTGATGCATGTGTGCATGTGATGCATGTGTGCATTGTGTGTATGTGTGCATGAGCATATATGTGGTATGTGCACATGCATGTTGCATAGGCATGCATGTACATGTGATATGTGTGCTACGTGTGCATGTATGTGGCACATGTGTGCGTGCATGTGGTGTGTGCATGCACATGCATTTGCGTGCATGTGTGCATGGTGTGAATGCATGCATGCACGTGTGCTGAACCCCATCTGCCTTGCTCTTAGTGCCCCTGAGTGGCGCTCCGTGGACCTCGCTGAGCAGAAGCGCCTGTGTCACACAGCCCTGGATGATGGAGAGTTCTGGTACGGTGCTCAGATTTCGGTTTCTGTTTCATGCAGGGCAGGTGTAGCCACCCGTGGCCCGAGGGGAAGGACTCCTTCTATCCTCCCTCCCTCTCTCCCTCTCTCTTTCTTTCCTGTCAAATACATTTGTTTCCCGCCCCTACAGCCATCCAGCTTGGCAGGGGATTTAACCTCAGCGATGTTTTGGTGGGGACTCCCCTCCCTCTGGGTCTGTGGAAGCGTCACCAGAAAACCCAGGGCAGAGCTTCTGGTAATCAGCCCAGGGCCCCTCTCCTCCCTCACCTGCCGGCACTGTGGCACCCCGGGGCCCCATGCTCAGAAACTCTTTGCTTCCGTGTGCACCCTTGAGGCAACCTCATCTGGTCTCAACTTCAAAGACCTTTTTTTTCCCTTTAATTTTTCTGTTTTGAAACAGGGTCTCTCTAGGATTGCTGAGAGTCTGTCCTCAAACAGGCGATCCTCCTGTCTCAGCCTCCCAAGTACTGGGATTACAGGAGTATGCCACTATGCCTGGCTCCTCTTTTCACCTTTTAAAGGTCTTTACTTTCCCCTTGTTTGTTTTCTGTCCCCCACACCTGGAGCCCCTTCTCCTCAGGGTGGGTTGGGTGGTTGGGGAAGGTAGGTGGCTGGGTGGTCCCCATCGCCCCCTTGGGCAGCACGTCTCCCCTCTGCTGAGGCAGGATGGCGTTTAAGGACTTCAAGGCTCATTTTGACAAGGTGGAGATCTGCAACCTCACCCCAGATGCCCTGGAGGAGGACGCCCTGCACCGGTGGGAGGTGACCGTCCACCAAGGGAGCTGGGTACGGGGCTCCACGGCCGGGGGCTGCCGCAACTTCCTGGGTAGGTGGTCTCCTGGTCACTCTCTCTCTGCCATTCTGAGGGTCCAGTCCAGCCCAGGGACGGCAAGGTGTCAGGACCAGGTGCAGGGAGCCACCCCTCGAAGCAACAGGGTCGGGGGGTCCCTCGTTAGGTGGGGATTGAGACGAGGTCGGTGAGAATACGTCACAGTAGCACAGTAGCATGGAGACATCCCCTAGAGCTGCTTGGGAGAGAGTAAGCTGGCGTTTTGGATCACTATATTCCCCTGAACCTACTAACATCTGCATAGTAACCTGGGAATGGCCCCGCTGAGGTCTCAACATCCTTTTTTTGGCCTGTTTTTTTTTTTTTTTTTTTTTTTTTTTGCGGTACTGGGAATTGAACTCAGGGGCATTCTACCTCCGAGCTACACCCCCAGCCCTATTTTTTATTCTTTATTTTGAAACAGGGTCTCACTAAGTTGCAGAGTGCCTCACTAGGTAGCTGAGGCTGACCGCGAACCCAGATCCTCCAGTCTCAGCCTCCCAAATGCTGGGATTACAAGCATGCGCCACCACGCCCGGCTGGCCTGGTTTTTAAACTCGGTTTTCCACAGTAAAAATTGCCCCGGTGGCAAACAAGACCTTGTAGTTTGTTGTTAATCAAAAGGCGTTAACCATTCGGAAGCTATAGAATCTAATAATTGAATAGTATAAGGAGAATTAGCCCCGAAGTCTCTGACCGCAGATTTTAATTTTTTTTATCAATTTAAGAGACAGTGATTTCCATTGCGGAGCTTCTTTAATCTCACTGAGATTAACAACAGGGAAAGAAATTAAAGGAAAAATCCCCATGTGGCCTTGCCTCAGCTGCCGCTTGTAAGAAGCACAGCTGTTGGCAATATTCTGATTCTTTAACTTCTTGACTAGGATTTAATGGAGGATCTGCGGCATCAGTAGAAAGGTTTATGTCATCTGGCCAGTTATCCTCCTCACGATATTTAACTGTGGCTTTTTTTTAAAGTATGCCGCTCATCTGGGGAAAGTGATTTATCTTTGGAGTCAGAGTCCGAATTAGACTGATCACTATGATAAGAGGAGCCTTGGTCTTTATTGGAGCGGTTTCTTTTGCTTCCTGCAGTTTGGAGGCTAAACATACTGTTTCATGGGTAGGGTCTAAGACATCTATAAAAATGCTCCATAAAGTAAAAACTTCTGCAGGTACCCTTTCAGGCCTGTGTATAGAATGATAAGTTTTTAATCTCCTCTCCTAATTTTATCCACGTTTCAAGGCTTAAGCTTCCCTCCTGAGGAAACCAAGGCGCTATAGTTTGTAAGAATATAAAAAAATGAGCCGGGCATGGTGGCACATGCTTGTAATCCCAGCATTTGGGAGGCTGAGACCGGAGGATCCGGGTTCACGGCCAGCCTCAGCTACCTAGTGAGGCACTCTGCAACTTAGTGAGACTCGGTTTCAAAATAAAGAATAAAAAATAGGGCTGAGGGTATAGCTCGGAGGTAGAATGCCCCTGAGTTCAATCCCCAGTACCGCAAAAAAAAAAAAAAAAAAAAAAAAAAAAAATGTGTTAGCTGTTTGTGAGAGATAGAAATACCTCTTTTGTTTATTATTTGGTGGGTTATTTTTATAAAAAGTTTCCCTTCTTTGCTCTTAGCAAGGCACATCTTTAGAAGTCTTTTTTTAGAATGCTCTATCTTCAGTTGTTTGCTTTTAGAATGTCCCATCTTTCTTAATTCTTTCTTAACATTATCGTCTCTCTTTTCCTGCTCTATTTTTATCAGGGGGTCTGCAGAGCCCTTCAGGCAATCTACCTGTCTCAATCCCAATAAAATGAAAAAAAAAAAAGAGAGAGAATAAAAATGGGTAGGGGGAACTTATCTAATCAATCTCCACGTTGGGCGCCACTTGTGGGGAGCCAGCCCTCGAAGCAACAGGGTCAGGGGTCCCTTGTTAGGTGGGGATTGAGATGAGGTCGGTAAGAGTACGCTTACACCCAATGTAGTGTTCAAGACGCATCTGTTTATTCGATGTCACCGCTGTTTCTTATACTCTTTTACAACAAGGTATACAGAACAGGAATTTTTACAGTCTTGTTTTTTCCTAAAGTTGAGGGGGTACATTTTTAACTAGAAAAGCTATTTCCCATAGTATTTGCTAAGATTAAGAAAACAGAAAAAGTTTACAGAATACAAAGTGTAAATGAGAATACTTTTAGTACGAGAGCAGGGGTAAAGGTTAACAGTGGAGAGGAGACTCTATTCATTATATTAAAACTTTACTATTTGCTCAGGCAGCTAGAAGGTAGTTAATAAGTGAAGGCAAGAAGGGAAGGTGGGTGAACTCTCTGTCTTAAAGCTTTTTTTACTTATAGATAAAGGATAGTCCCTTTGATTTGTGGCTGAGCTATAAACTTCAGCTGCTGATATTTGTTGAGAGTTAATGAATATCTCTAAAACGAACTGAAGTATTGTTCTTTTCAGCCATCACTGATGACTCACAATTCACTTTATCCATCCTGTGTCTCTTAGGAAATTTTTTTAATGTGAAAGCAAAATCCAAAGCACCCCAAATTTCCAAAATATAATAATGCAAAGTGAAAAATGCCACGCGTTCCTTCTTTTGAAATCAAATGCCTTGCAAAAGATTCTAGTGGGGACCAAACCCTGCTCGAAGCCCTGCTTAGAAAGCGTCGCAGCCAGGCATCTAGAGAAAGTGGGAAGTGTGGAGTTGACCCGCAGGACTCTGGGGGGCTGCAGGGGCTTTATAGAAAGCTGGATAAGAATCACTCTGGGAAACTCCTGTTTTACCCCTTGGGCTACTTTCCAGTACAAGTCACAGAAATCGCAAGTCTCAGCAGGTTAGCAGTAAAGGAGGCTTGCTGTCTGACTTAACTGAAAAGCTCTATCAGGGCTCTGCTCCATTTGCCTGTGATACTCCGCTCTGCCCTCTTTTCTGGGATGGCTTCTTCCTCAGTCTGGTTTTCTTTATGAACTGGGGAGAGCTGACTGCAGCACGAGGGTCCTCCAGAGCCCTTGTCCACAGGCGTGGCAAGAGGTCAGCAAACAAAACCATCAGCTCCTGTCCCACAGGGGAGACCGTGGGCTGATCCTGCCTGGTGCATGTGTGAACCAAGTGGCTGTGTCCCCATTCTCTGTGGCAAACGGGATTGCTGCAGACCAGAGTTCATCTGCAGAGCAGAGAGTGAGGGCCTTCCAACCCAAATTGCACAGTCGGTACCCAGGCGGTAGGAGGACTCCCACCAGCTCTCCACTTTCTGAAATGTGGAACAGAAAGAAAAAGAAGATGCAGGAAACATTAGCAGACTAGACCCAGATGAAGGTCCTGAGAAAACTGCATGGGAAACAGTTCAGATGAAGCTGGAAATGAACAGGAGGATTTTGCTTCCCCTGGGGCATCCTGGGAAGTAGAGCAAGATGGCTACTGGAAGCAGGGAATGAAGAAACTGACTTCTCGGGGCTGGGAGGGTGTGTGTGGGGGGGGAGTGGGTAGGGGAGTATGTGTGTCCCCGTGGCGTTTCTGTTTTGATTTTATTTTATTGATGCTGGGGATTGAACCCAGGGGCATTCTACCTCTGAGCTACACCTCCAATCCTATCTTATTTTTTATTTTGAAAACTGGGTCTCACTAGGTTGCTGAGGGCCTTGCTAAGTTGTTGGGGCTGGCCTAAAGCTTGTTGAGGCTGGCCTCAAACCGCAATCCTCTGGTCTCAGCCTCCCAAGTACTAGGATTACAGGCGAGCACCACTATGCCTGGCCTTGTTTTTCTAATTTTTAAGGAAAAGTTACTAATCTACCTCTTTCAAATGGCAGATACCTTTTGGACCAACCCGCAGATAAAATTGTCCCTGCCCAAGAAAGACGAGGGGGAGGAAGAGTGCACGCTCCTTGTAGCCCTGATGCAGAAAGATCGCAGGAGGCTCAAGAGGTTTGGAGCTGACATGCTGACCATCGGCTATGCCATTTACCAGGTAGGGAGACACCGACCACCCACGCTCCAGGTCCCCATCTGAGCTGTGAATCCTCAGCTCCTTCTCTGCCTTGTGGCTGAGAGCAATAGCCAGTCCCCACGCTGTGTCTGAAGATCGAGACCCGGGCCCTCCCTAGAGAGCTCCTTCTTGCCTTTGCAGTCCCCTGACAAGGACGGACACCTGAACAGAGACTTCTTCAGGTACCACGCTTCCCTGGCCAGAAGCAAGATGTTCGTCAACTTGAGAGAAGTCTCCGACCGCTTCCGGCTGCCCCCTGGGGAATACATCCTGATCCCCAGCACTTTCGAACCCCATCAGGAGGCCGACTTCTGTCTGAGAGTCTTTTCGGAGAAGAAAGCCATTAGCCGGTGAGGAGCAGGAGGGGGCCCAGACCCTCTTCCTCTAGGTCACCAGGACCGTGGGAGCCAGGACCCCATTCTCTTCCCCTCCATCTCACTGGGAAGTAAGGCATTTGCAAGATGGCGGCACTTCCTGTAAGCTCTGTCCTTCCCTCCTGTGGGCAAACCAGTAAAAAGTAAAATATTACCGCTCCCGATTGCTCCCACAGTCACGTTCACAGGGCACTCCTGAGCAGAGACCTCATTTCTCAGAGGTGGGAGGCACATTTGGGGCTGCTGGACTTATTTCCACGCATGACACAGGGGTAACTCTCACAGGTTTCCTGAATGGTCCGTTCTCTCAGCTCCAGTGTAGACAGATGCTGGCAAGGCTGAACCATTTGCACTCCCAGCACCTTGCCACCTCTTCCCCCAGTGGTCTTAGCAAGTTTTGTACCGGTTCCTTCTACCACGATGAGATTCCTCTTGCTACTGCTCACCTTGGTGGTTCTGTGGCAGAGAGGGAAGTGGTCCAAGATATAAGAATCCATTTCTTTACCCGATGAAGCTGTTCTAGAAATTGCCGAGAATGGCAAATACAGTTTGATTCTGTATTTAAGGTAGATAAATCCCAAGAAGGGACCAACCCACACAGAGTTAGACAGATATGGACACATGGCCCCCTGCCCTGCCTTCTGCTGAGAGAGGCAGAATTGGATGGAGTGGGGCTTGCACTGAGAAGACCCTAATTGCAAAGCCTGGTTGAGTTTCCCAGGCAGGTGACAAAATCACAGTTCTTTTTCTTGGCCAAATAGAAGCAGTAAAGTCTTAACTTTTTTTTTTTTTTTTTTTTTTTTTTTACAGTACTAGGGGTTGAACCCAGGGGCATTCTACCTCTAAGCTATACTCCCAGCCCAGTTTTTTGTTTTTTGTTTTCGGTACTGGGGATGGAACCCAGGGGCATTCTACCTCCAAGCTACAGCCCCAGCCCTATTTTTTATTCTTTATTTTGAAACAGGGTCTCACTAAGTTGTGGAGGGCCTCACTAAGTAGCTGAGGCTGGCTGCAAATCTGTGATCCTCCTGTCTCAGCCTCCCAGGTACTGGGATTACAGACATTAGCCACCATGCCTGACTACGTCTTAACTTTTTAATTGGGGGATAATTTTTCTCCAGGCGTTAATTCTCTGTGTAGATGCAGGGTGGATTCCCAGTATCTGTTCTAAGTACCTCCTAGGAGGTTCCTGCAAGCCGGTGTCTCTTGCAGGTGGACAGATGAAGCAGAGAGAGCTGGGCTAAGCCAACCCAATACCTCCTGTTCTCTGCCCCATTTGTGGAGTGAAATCAGAGGCCCCAGCAGACAGGTGGCTTATATGTGGCAATAAGACTCCATACTCGAGCCCAAGACAAGAGATGTTAGGCTGCTGTGGTGCTGAGCACGAGAGACAGCTCTGTAGCTCATCACAGAAGCCACAGCGAGCTCTGTTTCATCAGCCTGGCTCTCGGCAAGGTTCCCATCGCTGAAATTTCTAGAAGTGTTAAGGAGGCAAGGGAGAAACACCTGGTTTAGTCTTTTCTTTTTTGGTGGTGCTGAGGATTAAACCCAAGGCCATTCTATCTCTGAGCTACACCCCCAGCCCTAGTTTTAATTTTTTTTTTAACAGGGTCTCACTAAGTTGTGTAGGGTCTTGCTAAGTTGCTGAGACTGGCTGCGAATCTCTGATTCTCCTGTCTCAGCCTCCCTGGCTCTGGTTCAGTCTTAGCGCTTGTGTGTCGTGTTCCCTTTGAATTTGGGGGGGGTTATCGTTGCGGGTGCTTCAGGTTCTCATCGCTAAGACTGGATCCTCCAGATGTTTTAGCGCCAACAGAAGCGGAAGGCTGCTTCCCCCTCTTACTATTACAGTCGTCTAAGCACTAAGGGATTTATTCCCTAAATCGGTGAACAACAAAGTGAACAGCTCCTGTCATTTTTCTTCTGTTCCCCAAACATAAGCACAAGAACACATAGCCCTACAGGAACAGGGGTCTGCTTGCTCGTGTGGGGGAGAGACGAGGAGGGTGGCTCGCCGCAGCCAGGGTGGTTGTTGGTTCTGACTCAGGGACGCTGTAGTCTTCCTGAATTCTTCCCATAATTTAACCCCCCCCCACACACACACATGCTGGACAGGGCGAGTAACTGGTCTCCAGCAACTCGTCCTCCTCTGGAGACGGCCTGGCTGGGGGGACCACGTGTGACAACCCTGGCCCTGCTCTGGGTTCTTGGAGTCTCTGCTATTGGACACATTGCTCCTGCAGCCTCCGTAGTCTGCACCAAGGAAGCAGGGAACCTCGGCCAGTTCATTTCTTTAACTTGAGAAGGCCCGCGTTTGCAGGTTCTCCTGGGCGAGGGTCACCCCATCTCCTTCTTGCTAGCACGCCGGGAGGATCTGAGTGACGGGGTGGGTGTCCGAACTTGGGGTCTGCAAACCCTGCAAAACTTAAATGGCACCGAGCCAGAGGGACTTTGGGGACAAATGACAGCGAGCCAGAGGGACTTTGGGGACAAAGTCCCTCGATGGTTCTGCAGAGCAGATCCCAGTAAGACATTAGTCTGCAACTGAGGTGGCATGCTGTCTGCCCTGCAGGGACCTGGACGAAACCGTGGACATTGACCTTCCCGAGGTGAGTCCTCCGGTGTACAAGGGTGTGGGGTCCTTCCTCCTAACCACAGCACCACCAGAAGCTCAAGGTCAGGGGTTGGCTGTGTGCGGTGGGTTCGGCTCCCGTGGTTGATTCTGACCCTGGAAGTCAAGCTCCAAGTCTCCTAGGCCTTCACATCTGGAAAGGAGCCGCAGGGCCGAGGCAGGTGCTTGGGATTAAGTTCTGTTGGGAGCGGTCTTTCTCTGGGCTTCTGCCTCCACAGGAGAGGCACCTACTGCTTTCAAAGGGATGGGGGGAGGTGAAATGTCTTTAAAGTGCATGTTAAGAAATAATAAAGAGCCAAGGGTGGTGGCACATGCTTATAATCCCAGTACTTGGGAGGCTGAGACAGGAGGATCACAGGTTCGAGGCCAGCCTTAGCAACTTGATGAGATCCTTGTCTCTTGACTTCTATGAGGCAGGAGGGCCCGCTGAGTGGTGTGCCAACACATGGCTGGGCCCACTTTGCTGGGCTCTTCTTTCCTGCTATTTCCTTGAGAAAGCAGAAGTCAGGTTTCTTTCTTGTGGGTCCTTTCGTACAACACCCTGTGGTTATTTTCTAGCCCCCAGAGCTGACGCCACCTGAGCAGGAGACAGAGGAGGAGCAGCAGTTCCGGGCCCTGTTCCAGAAGATCGCTGGCGAGGTAGGGCGCACCGCCTGGATGAGGGCGGGACTGGCTGCCCAGCAGAGGTTGGTGGTCATGGGTTTGTCAGCAGTGGCTGCCCCCGGCCTGGGGGTTGCTGTGAAGTGAGACCAGCCCTGGTCTCTAGAGGCCCACGCCCCACTTTGTCTACAACTTCTTATGCAGCTGTACTTCTGCTGACAGGCAGCAGAGCCCAACACAGCCCAGACTGGGCCCAGGAGCCTCCGGTGCAGATCAGGGGAAGCCTTGCACAGGTGGCTCCTGGGAACTCTGCCCAAAACCACCACCATTAAAGTACTGTCTCCTCTCCATGCTGTTTCAGAGGCACCGTCATGTTGCAAGCTGTGCCTGGAGGCAGGGGTTCTGTGCACTGCCTTAAATTGATGATTCTGAAATTCACCACTAGCCATTTTATTTTTACTTATTTACCTATTGATTGATTGATTGATTGATTGAGGTACTATAGATTGAACCCAGTTGTGTTCTACCTCTGAGCTATACTCCCAGCCTTATTTGATTGATTGATTGATTGATTGATTGATTGATTGATTGATTGGTGCTGGGGTTGAACCCAGGGGCATTCTACCTCTGAGTTACAACCCAGCCTGACTTTATAATTATTTATTTGTTTGTTTATTTATTTTGGTGGTAGGAGTCGAATCCAGGGGCATTCTACCTCCAAGCTACACCCCCAGCCCTATTTTATTTTTTAGTTTGAAACAGAGTCTGGCTCAGTTGCAGAGGGCCTCACTAACTTGCTGAGGTTGGCTGTGAACCTGTGATCTTCCTGTCTCTGCCTTCCAAGTTCTGGGGTTACAGGCATGCACCACCACACCTGGCTCTTATGGGTTTTTTGTTTGTTTGTTTTGTTTTTGTTTTTGAAACAGGATCTAAGTTACTAAGTTACTGAGGGTCTAAATTGCTGAGGCTGGCCTCACACCTGCGATCCTCCCGTCCTAGCCTCCCAAGTACTGGGATTACAGGCATGCACCACCACATCTGGCTCCCTTAGTAGTTTTAAAAATAGGCAGCCATATCCTCTGGTTTTGATGGTGCTGGGGTGAGCCAAGGGGAGGAAGTTTTGGGGTTTTCCAGGCATGCTGCTTGGCAGGCTTCCTCCAGCATCTTAGGAGTCATCTGAGACCTTTATGAAACATCAGGCCAGCCTTTGCGCCCTCCTGTTGGTCTCTCCTGGGTGGCCGTATCGTCCCCTACTCTGGACCCTCAACCGTGAGGCTCCAATGGAGACAATAACCAAAATGTTGCTGGTTCAAGCTTCTCTTTATTATACCTCTCTCTCTGGGACGGAGGACGTTACCCAAGCAGTAATAGTAACAGTAACAGTAATTGTTCTCTTAACCCTGACAGTAACCGTCTCTCTAGCCACAATCCTCTCTCTCCCCCCACTCTCGTTCTCCGTAGCCGTTCCTCGCAATAGTACCTCTCCAACAAACCCCCAACAACCTCTCTCTCCAGCAACCAACCATTCCCCCATCAACAACCAACCTCCTCCGAGCGGGAGGTGGAGGCTCTTAAAGCCACACAGGGCTTGAGTCACGAGGTGCCCGCATACAGCCCTCACCTGGGCCGGCCACGAGCCGGGCGTGCTGGTGCATGCGCTCTAGCGTGGGGCAACCGAGGGATGTTACCACCTGCAGCCGCTCCTGGCACTCTGCCAGGCGCCATCTAGAGGCGGGGTCTCTCCAGACCAGCCGGGCTAAGACCCCAACATGGCTGGACCTTCCCCCAGAAGCTGGAGACTGCGGCCACTACCCGGGAGGCAGGCACATCTTCCTGCAGCAGGGACCTGAGGCCGAGCTGTCCCTTTAGCTCTGAGGAGCTCAGAACCGAGGGACACTGGAGCCAGGGAGGCCTGAGGGCTTAACGAGCAATTGTCTTGTTTCCACAGGACATGGAGGTGACCGCCGAGGAACTCGAGTATGTTTTAAATGCTGTGCTGCAGAAGAGTAGGTACCTTACTCACCACAGAGGGGACAAAGTGTCCACGTGGCCTGGCCCTTCCGGGTCCCCCCATCCCCTGCTCCTCAGAGTGGCCTCTGCTCCCCAGGGCTGGCCTGCAGGCAGACTTTAGAAATAGCTTTTGTTGTTTATCTTCCGATTACAAAACGGATGCCGGTTAATAGTTAACAGACAATTAAAAAAAAAATGCCTGCCAGAGATAAAAACCACCAGTGTTTACCTCCCATAGGTGACCACTGCCTACATGTGTGTGTCTGTGTCCATTCATGTATGTGCGTGTGTGTGTTGTGTTGTAGTGTATGTGTGTGTGTGTGTGTGTGTGTGTGTGTGTGTATAGAATCCACTTCAGAACATTTTCATCACTCCAAAAAGAAACCCTGTACCCATTAGCAGCCCCCATTTCCTCCCTCCTCTGCTGGTCTACTTTCTGCCTCAACGGATTTTCCTGCTCAAGACGTTTCATGTAGAAAGAATCCTACGACACGTGGTCCTTTCTGACTGGCTTCCTCCACCCGGCACGACGTTTTCAAGGTTCACCCGTGTTGTACCCTGTGTCAGCGCCCCGTTTCTTTTTGTAGCCCCATAATATTCCACTGTTGGGCATAATCCATCTCTTTGTCCATTTACTCACTGATGGACACCGGGTTACTGCTGGTCTTTGGCTACTGTGAGTAATGCCACTGCGAACCTTTGTTGCAAGGTTTGTGGATGGGCACGCATTTTAATTTCTCTTGTGTGCGTGGTGAACAGAATTGCTGGGTGCACGGTGATTCTCTGCTTGATCGTCTAAGAAACTGCCTGACTGCTTTCCAAAGTGACTATTTTACATTCCCACGAGCAGATCAATGTCCAAGTGTCTCTAACAATATTAAATCCTGCCTTAAACTTAACTTTCATGAGCAGGTCATCAAATATGCTTCAAGAACATGATTCTGAAAGATTGTGTAATTACATGGAAATAGCCTAATTTATTAGCAATATCCTTCCTTCCGTTGGTCATTTGTACCATTTCTAAATTTTTGCCACTCTAAATAACCTGCTGATTTAAAAATCTCCATACGTATTTTTTTCCCTTGGGATTCTGGAAACTAGAAGAAAGGGTTGAAAGAGTGTTCCCTGTTTTTTATTTTTCTGTGTTTTGGGGGGTTGTTTGTTTTGTTTTTATTTCTGCAGTGCTGAGGATTGAACCTAGGGCCTGAGGCATGCTGGGTGAGCGCTCACCGCTGAGCTACACCCCCAGCCCAGCATTCCCATGTTTAAGGCATTTCTACAGATTGTGAACTTTCCTTCTGAAAGGCCATGTCAATTTCTATGCTCACCAGCCTTATGTGACTGCCCATGTCACCGCACCGATAGCTCAGATCCGGCCACACCGCCGGGCTCCAGAGATGGGGACATAGGTTTGTCTCATGGGGGGGGGGTGTCAGCTGAATTCAGCATTCATGTGTCATTTCAGAGAAGGACTTCAAATTCAAGAAGCTGAGCCTGATCTCCTGCAGAAACATCATTTCTCTGATGGACGTATCCTTCCGCACACGTGCGCAGGGCCTGCAGCCGGGGGCTTCCGTGGCACTTACTCTCCACGGCGCCCTTAACCAGTAGGACATCTTCACAGCAAACACCAGAAACAAGGGACGCCCCCACTACTAGAGTCGGGTCAGAATCAAGAGGCTACTGAACTGTCCAGAGGAGGAGGAAGGGACATGGGGACCTCATTGGCACTTGGGGTTCCAGCCCATAAAATGCTTGCTTTTGGTTTTCAGTGGTTCTGGAAATTGAACCCAGAGGCATTTGGCTAGGTTACTGAGAGCCTCCCTAAAATGCTGAGGCTGTCCCGGAACCTGCAATCCTCCAGTGTCAGCCTCCCAAGTACTAGGATTACAAGTGTGCACCACCACGCCCGGCTGCTTTTGTGATACCCACACCACCGGGCCAGCTACTGGCCTCCCAGAGTTCCAGGGCCCGGGGCCCCAAGGAGCTGGGTTGAAAGGTCACGCACAGCTCCCTTAACTCTTGCGGCCAGACCAGCGGCAACGGGAAGCTGGAGTTCAGCGAATTTCGAGCGTTCTGGGGCAAGCTGAAGCAGTGGATTGTAAGTGACCTGGCGCAGACCCTGAGTCTAGAAAGGAGGTAGGGCGAGCGGGGCTGCAAGCCAGGTGGTACCGGGAGGGGAAGGAAGAGGCCCTGCTGGGATCCCGGTGCCTGCAGACTGTTACAGGTCTCCCCTCAACCTGGAGAGGAAAATAAGAAAGAGGGTCTGGAGCCTGGCGTGGTGGCGCACAGCCTGTCCTCCTAGTACCTGGGAGGCTGAGGCAGGAAGATTTCAGCCTCAGCAACTTAGTGAGAGGCTGTTAGCAACTTAGTGAAGCCTTGTTTCAAAATAAAAAAGAAAATAGGTCTAAGGGTATTGCTCAGAGGCAGAATGCCCCTGGGTTCAGTCCCCAGTACTATAAGTGAATGACTGAATGAATGAGCAAATAAGCAAATAAATAAAATTAATAGGAAGGATAAAAGGAGACTTGGCTGGGGTGCAGATCAAGGGTGGATGTCTGCCTAGCATGCTTGAGGCCCTGGGTTCGATCTCCAGCACTGCCAGAAAAAGTTTTAAAAAGAGAGAAGGGGGATCCGCCCAGCCTAGCCTCTCCAGGGCCCCTTGGGCATGACCCCTGGTCCTCCCTTCTCAGTGCCCTGATCTCCTTCCCCACACCCAGAACCTGTTCCTGAGGTTTGACATGGACAAGTCCGGCACCATGTCCTCTTACGAGCTTCGGACGGCGCTGGAGGCGGCAGGTACAGAGAAGCCTGGGGTGGGACCACTGCAGGGGGCCAGCCCAAGCGGGCGGTGGGCAGTGGGCCTCTGCGCTGAGCCCCTGCACTGAGCTGAGGCTTCCTAAAGTTGCAGTCCTCAGAGCGGTGTGCCAGGCCTTAGCCCCAGGACGGTTCATGCCGGGTCCTCATTTGACACCACTGGGCGCCTGAGCGGGGAGCCCCCACGGGTGACCACAGCTCCCAGCCTCCTGCCCCCACAGGCTTCCAGCTCAGCAGCCGTCTCCTGCAGCTGGTCGTCCTCAGGTACGCGGATGAGGACCTCCAACTGGACTTCGATGACTTCCTCAACTGTCTCGTCCGGCTGGAGAACGCCAGTCGTGAGTGTTCCCGCCCCGGACGGGAGGTCCACCTGGGATGTCTTGCAGTCACCCTCCATGGGCACACAAGAAACAACCAGGAAGCCAGGCGTGGTGGTGCACGCTTGTCATCCCAGTACTTGGGAGGCTGAGAAAGGAGGATCCGGGTTTTCAGCCAGCCTCAGCTACTTAGTGAGACCCTTGTTTCTGCAAAAGTCACTGGGCTGGGCTTGTGCCCCACGGCTCAGGAAAGGCGCTGCCTCTGTGGCCCAGCCCCATCACAGTGCACAGACTCGGAAGAACCTCAGTCTCTCTTTTCCCTCCTCTGAGGACCCAGCTACTCAAGCCCTGCCACGCCAGGAAGGGAGCGAGATTACGTGGAGGTTTATCATCCCCATCCCCTGCGCAGGGAAGCCAGGAAGTCTCTGTGTTCAGGGCAAAGCAAGTGCACCGACCTTGTAGGTGCAAAGGCACCCATATCCCCGAGGTGCCTCAGGCTTGGTTAACCGCTCTGGGGCCGCCATCTTGAAAGTCTCCATGTTTGAACAGTGGGCTTCCATCTTGCATGGGGGTCTCGCCAGTTATGGGCCTGGTCCCATGTGGCATTTGCTAAACTCTGTCAAGTAGGTAGGTGGCCTCGTGGCACCTGGTAAACAAGGCTGGACTGCGGGCAGCTTCCTGGACATAGGTGCCAGGCTGCAGTTATTTGCCGAAAGCTTGTTCCCAGCAGTCCGGAAGCTCGGGGAGTTGCACTGGGGGGGGGGGGGGGGGGGGGGGG
>PVLC010027070.1:0-22185 GCA_004027655.1 Graphiurus murinus
CGCGGTTTTAGGAGTCCGCTCTGAAACCGCGTCTGCCTGTGAGTGGAAGAGTTGAGCTTACCCTAGGACCACAGAGACAGACCATAGGACCTCAGTAATTATGAACCAATGGCCAGCCAGGCGTGGGGGTGTACGTTTGTAATTCTAATACTTGGGAGGCTGAGACAGGAGGTCTCAGGTTCGAGGACAGCCTCAGCAACTAACAAGACTCTGAAAAACCTAGAGAGACCCTGTTTCAGAAAGAAAAAAATAAAAAGGACTAGGGGTATAGGTCAGTAATATAATGCCCCTGGGTTCAATCCTCAGTAGTGCAAAACAAACAAAAAATGATAGTAAGCCTGTTTTTGTAGTGCATACCTGTAATCTCAGTACTTGATAGTCAAGACAGGAGGATCAGAGGTTTGAGGTATACTCAATAACATAGCAATGCCCTCAACAATTCAGTGAGACCCTGTTTCAAAAAATAAAATAAAATGGGCTAGAGATGTAGCTCAGAGATAGAATTCCCCTCGGTCCAATCCCCAGTAACCCCTCCCCTCACCACACACACACTTAAAACCAAAAAGAAAAAATATATCATGGTGGTGACAGGCTGAGCATGTCTGGGCATGCCTCTTTAATTTAGTGCCTACACTATGGCAGCATCCACATGATCCCTAGCCATTTGACACATCTGCAAAATTTACATGCCTCAGAGGGCTAATGGGATCACTTTCTTGACAGTAGGATTCTCAGGATCTGCATGTTTCTTGAGAGAATTCTAATCAAGAAGCCTTAGGTCTGAGATTGCCTGCATTACTGGGCTGGTCTGTGATAGTGATGAGGTAGAATAGAAGGAATAAAAATTTAGGCAGAAAGGAGACGAGACGGATTGGGAAGGAAAGGAAAATGGTTTTGTTTCAACAGACCTTGCTCATCCTAAAAAGCAAGGCTTATTCACAATGGGCTGACTCCACTTTGGAAGTCCATGAGGCGATTTTTCAGAGCTTCATTTGCCTCTCAAAAGGAAGTCACTCACACCTATTGTAAGAAAGATCCTATATCTCAGATTTCCTGTCTCCACTCCTGATAGTAGTCCTACCTACGGTTTTTTTTTTCTACTTTTTTTAGACCCCAAGGGCGGGGGACCAATATCCCCTGCTACCCCAGGTTTCCTATTCTCTGCCCTGGATCCCAAAAGCCAGCCCCTCTGAAGGTGTGATATAAAAGGAGAGACCACGTGCTCTCTTTCGCCACCATTGCTCTCTGCCACGCACTCTCGTTCCCAGCTGCGATCCCAGAGACTCCTGAGGTGACCTGTGCCTTTCCCTAAAATAAAACTTCTGCCTTTGTCCCTATCTGGCGCGTGTTGAAATTCTTTTCACCACAGAGGCCAAGAACCCATGAGAGATACCGTGTTGTTCCACGACAATAGTGGTGTCTTCAATTGACTTTCCACAGCACACAAATTTGGGTTTCAGTTCACCTACCCCTCTTTAATATATTTTATGTTTTTGAGTAAAATATGTCGCTAAATATATAACAGATTATTACACAGCAATGAAATAGTTCTCACCTAAAACCAGAATCTTAGAAAACTATTTTAAGTGCCTAAGCAGTTAGAACAGATAAGGATCATTGACTTAATTTCATATGGGTCTAAAGAATAGCAAGCAAGCCGGGCGTGGTGGCGCACGCATTCGGGAGGCTGAGACGGGAGGATCCGGGTTCGCGGCCAGCCTCAGCTACCTAGTGAGGCACTCCGCAACTTAGTGAGACTCGGTTTCAAAATAAAGAATAAAAAATAGGGTTGGGGGTATAGCTCGGAGGTAGAACACCCCTGAGTTCAATCCCAAGTACCGCAAAAAAAAAAAAAAGAATAGCAAGCAAACCTAATGAATTTTAGATGTTAATTAGATACAGAAAATGTGTAGAGTGATTACTATATTGCCTACACTTCAAAGGATTATTGCATATTAGAGTGATAAATTTAAGGAGTAAGTATTATGACAGACTCTTACAGATGAGGAAACTGAAGAGCAGAGGTATTATATGAAATCAGAGACACTGGAGGCAATAAGCCATCCATGTCAGGCAGTTTGGCTTCAGACTCTGTTGCCATCACTCAACAAGTTCAGAAAGAAAATTAATGTCTTACTAATTCAGAAAAACTGGAAGTCTCCCCTGACACTAGAGCCTTGAGACTGTTGAAGTTCTCTTTGAAATTCCAAATAAAAATTTCAAATACTATCAGGAAGTAGCATGTCAGTTTTGAATTTAATTAAGGACCTCAGGGGATTCTTTTAATGTTTACATATAAACCCAACATAATATATATACTTATAAAAAAAGATTATATAATGCTTGGTATTTGTTGAAAACATTTCCTTCTTTGAAAAATAAACACTGTGAAGAGAAATATTAGAAAGCCATTTACACATTATTCCTGGCTCTGGCCTCATTTACAACACTTAGAAATGTGTGGAATCTAAATTAATTAGATGTTACTGTATTTATATTCTGTGTCTCCCCAGAAATGACAAAGGAGAATGCAAATACCTTTTTTTTTTTTTTTTGCGGTACTAGGGATTGAACTCAGGGGCATTCTACCTCAGAGCTATACCCACAGCCCTATTTTGTATTCTTTATTTTGCGGAGTGCTTCACTAGGTAGCTGAGGCTGGCCTTGAACCCAGATCCTCTGGTTTCAGCCTCCCAAATGCTGGGATTACAAGCGTGCGCCACCATACCCGGCTTGCAAATACCTATTGCAGGGTTTTATTCATTGCAATTTTACAAACACATCTATTAATCAAATATGTGATGTACTACATTTGGTTTATATGTCCAAAATAAGTTGGGTGTGGTCTTTTTGGTTTGCTGGCTCCAGTAAGCAATGCTATACAAGCATCAGGATTGCTTTGCTAGGTTTCTGTGCTGTGCCATGGTTACAAAAATATTCAAGCCACAGAAAACTCAACAGAACATAATCAAAGGCAGCCATGATATCCTGGAATGAAAAATAGGAAGAGAGAATACTGCAAAGCAGTGGATCTGAGATCACATTGGAGATTTATTTATGGGACACATGGACATACAGGATAAGAAAATGGTATTATGTATTGACAAAAGTGCCTACTATGAAATTTCAAGTTGGATTAGAAAGCATTTGTATATAGTCACATGTAGAATCCTACTTCAAGGACTGGTATCTGTCCCAAACCTAGTTCCTATGATTCCTTACAGATAAAGAGATCACCAGGGGACGAGTAAGAATGATTTCTAGCCCACTTATGCTCAACTGGTAGTTGCATGGTATTTGTGGTGATTGAAGTCAACTTTCACCAAAAGGCAAATCCTAGAGTTATAATTATAACTTCTTTAAGTCTGGTTTTGCTCCCATCAGATGTGGAACTCGTATCATTCATTGTTTCTCTGAGATGATTTTCAGGAGCTTCTTAGGTTTTGTTTTGTTTTTTAAGTCTCATCGATAGGAGTCTATCATCACTTTCTATTATACACAGGGGATACTATCTAACCAATTATACTCTTCCTTCTGAACCCTCAGTATTTACATGCCTACTGTTAGCAAAATACATTCACCACATCCCAAGACCATTCCTGAAATGTCTTAAAGTATCTCACATTAACCCCAAGTCCCAAATCTCATCTAAATATCACCAAATAAGGAAATTACCAATCCCATCCTCTAAATGATCCAAATCAATATGGGTTAGACTCTGGATAAGGTCCAGTCTATGGCACTGTTCCTCTCTATGTAGATTTCAAACTGGGGGGAAAAGTCTCCTACTTCCAGGATACAATGGTAGAGGAGACTTAGGAAAGACGTTTCCTTTAGAAAAGGAAGAAAATGGAAGGATTTAATGGGTTGCCTAGGGCAACTGCATAACACAGCAGGGTAACACCACTCAGGCCCATTGTTATGTTTTCTGAAACCTTCAGGGAGGCAGCCTCATACTTTGGGACCCACCAGGAAGGCTTACTTTCCATCATCCTAAACATTGATACCAGTTTTCTTCATATCCTCATTTTACTTCACTTATATCTGTAACAGCCATTGCACCTCATCATAAAGGAACCAAATTTTCCATTCTGTGAACATCAGGGAGGGAATAAATGCTAATTTTCATAGTCAAAGTGCCAAATAACAAACCTGTCTAGAACTCCCCTAACATTCTCTTCACTGTGACTGATAAGAAATGTGAGTTCAGAGAGTCTCAGGCTAAAGAAGCTGGACAAATGGGAAATAGGGCATGAGCAGAAGTCACCAACTATCTGCCAAAATTAACCAGACATTTTAGAGGTCTGGGAACCTATGGTATATGTGCTTGTGGCAAGGTGTGTGTGTGTGTGTGTGTGTGTGTGTGTGTGTGTTACTAGGGATTGAACCCAGGGGCATTCTATCTCCAAGCTATATCTCCAGCCCTTTTAAAAATTTTTGGTTTTAAAATAGGGTCTGGATAGGTTGCTGAGAGTCTTACTATATTGATTAGGCTGCCTTAAACTTGCAATCCTCCTGTCTCAGTCTCCCCAGGTACTGGGATTACAGGTGTGTGCCACTATGCCCAGCCCATCTGTTATTTTTCTTGGGCAAAGAAAGTTATACTCAGCTTCCATTCCTTGAAATGATAAGGATATTTTTTTCACCCAGTTAGTATATCCCATATGTAAAATCCTGTTTTCCTCTGTTCATTCTAAACAAGCCCAAATCCAAGTCTAATTTTTTCCTAATTTTCTATATTGCTATTGATTTACTTCACTCTGCGTGAGGATGGAATGAATTTCTACCATTACAAAAAATAAGCCCAGGTCCCTTCTTTTTCTTTTCCCTTTTTTTTGGTACTGGGGATTGAACCCAGACATTCTACCTCTGAACTACACCCCCAGCCCACTTTTTAAAAAAAATTTTGAAACAGGATCTCGCTAAGTTGCTGAGAGTCTCGCTGCAAACCTGTGATTCTCTTGTCTCAGCCTTCCAAGCACTGGGATTATAGCCCCGTGTCACCATGCCTGGCCCCAGGTTCTTTTGAACATAGTATGTTTGTTCTTTGTGATGTTAACTGAACTGATGATAACAATCTGGCAGTTAAAGTCCCAAACTATGAGGTGGGAAAAGCATGGTGGCTGCCACAGCCTTGAACACTCACATCATCAGTCAAAAGTGGAGTGTTCTAAGCCTAGAGATATGGAAACAGAAGACTCATTCCTTTACAGAAGAGGATCAGGAATGAACTTGATACAAATCAGTCACTGACCTAACTGCTTGGGTTTGGTATCACTATCAGAGACTCCAAGCCAGAACTATACTATTAGACTTGAGTGAAATTCCATGAAGGCTCAGACCTGTCTTCATCTGAATGCATGTTAGTAGACAGTGGCAATTCTCATTCACTCCCCATTTTCATACTGCTTCAAACCATATGCCAGAGTCGGAGATGGGACTCTTACTGTTATGTTTAATTTAAAGGGAAATTTCATAATGGAAATGTGAATCTATATAATCTCTTAATTTGTAATTAAGTGAATCTCTGACTTCCAGAAGTCCTTATACTCACACTCTGGTTAATCCCACAGAGAGCTCTCATAGCCCGCAAGGAAATGATTGTCCACTTAAAATATAATGCACCTGATTCCCTTGATGTCTGTTCAAGTCAACATACTGAAGAATTATTAGACAATAAAGGGAAAACTGAGGGGCCATTGGTTTCTCAGCTACTTAGGGAATGAAAGCATGATATCTAGCTTTAGCTACAGCACAGAAAGAACTGAGGTTTTCTTGCAGCTCAGAATTTATTAATGAATGGGGTTGGGTCACATGGTGTTTATGTACTTAACTCCTGCATCTGTGTCCTGGCTGAAGTGAGGAAGAGGGCTGCCTTCTTTGCTGGCCACAGGTGATATGATCCCAGGAACATGCTGAACCCTCTCTTCAGGGTTCCTGTTGCCATGACTAGAGTCCAGAATGGTTAGATAGGTTCTACTTCTGTTTTTTGGGCTTGAGCTGGAAAGATGACATTGTTCAGGATATCAGAATAGTATGGGCTAAATACCTGCTGGTTGTGATGCATGAGAGTGACAAACTTCCAGCCCAGTTCTGCCAACTCCCCCTCAATGAAAAGAAGGCCTCCAGGGAAGTCTAGCAGTGACTCCTGCATGCCACGAATCAAACAGCACTTGAGAAACAAATGGATCCGCTGTTCTGTAAGCAGGGGAAAATAATGAAAAGAGAATGGAGAGGTTTAAGAAGAAGTCCACAATTCACTCTTTTCTTACCAAAGTTTTAAGTTAACTGAGATACAAACTGACCTACCCAGTCATTTGAATAAACCATATAAAGGAGTATTGCCATTCTTCCCCACCACCATCACAGGCACTCTTACCAATGATGCTACGAATACAGTTCCCTTTCTTGGCAATGTTCCGGAGTTGGCCTTTAAGAGATGCTGTGTTTTCACTGCTCAGAGTGGTGAGACCCATGTCCTTGAGGCCTTGATGGATTTCCTTAGACACCTGCTCACTCACATTCTCCATAGCCTCTTCAGGCCTAGAGGATAAAGTGTGGAAAACAGAGTGGCCCTGTCATAGGGGCAAAATCCAGAAAGCCCTGTAGCAGAAGCTAGACTCACTCAAGGAATAATTCTAATTCCCTACCTTCGCTACCCCCAATAGTCAGCACAAGCCAGTGTACAGATGAAATACTTTTTATTGTTACCTTCAATGTACCAACTAATTCATACATATAATACCATATACTAATTTCAAAGGAAACAAGATATATGGGAAAAGGATTTGGTTCCATTCTCAGATACACTCAATATTCTTTAGTCCTGTAAGCCTTATTTAAATTTGGGTGTGTGGGGGGATACCAGGGACTGAACCCAGGGATGTTCTACCTCCCAGCTAAACCCCCAGGCCTATTTTTTATTATTTTTAAACAGGGTCTCACTAAGTTGTGGAGGGCTTCACTAAGTTGCTGAAGCTGGCCACAAACCTGTCTCTTATGTACTGGGATTATAGGCATGTGCCACCATGCCTGGCCTTATTTAAATTTGTTTTAAGATATTTTTGATGTTTTTCATGGTTCTTTTCCTGCTTCACCAATTAAATTGCAAACACACTAAAAAACTTGAACTTTTAATTCCTTATTTTAGTTTGGTGTGAATCCCTGTAAATAGTGAATGATCAAATTCTCAGCGTATATAACACAAATCCATTGTCACCCAATCAAGTACATAATGACTAATTTTTAGCAAATATTAAAATGAGTATTCATAGCAAACTAGCCTCCATACTTTCCTCTTTGAAAAAAAAAGTTTCATTTTTCTCTATCCCAAGCCTCAATAGATACCAACAAAACTACGTGTAGTGATGCATGCCTTCAATCCCAGTACTTAGGAAACTAAGAGAGGAGTATTGCAGGTTCAGGACCAGTGTCAGCAAATTAGCAAAACTCTCAGCAACGTAAGGAGATCCTGATTCAAAACAAAAAATAAAAAGGAGGAGGTGTAGCCAGGAGGTAGTGTCGCAGAGTTCAATACCCAGTACCCCTCCACACACACATAAACACACAATCTTTGGAAATGTTTTCAAAAAGCTTTTGTGTGGTGTAATGAAGAAATAATATTATATTGCCTGCCTATGTTCCAAACACCCCATTATATTCCACTCTAATCCCAGTTCTTGGAAGGAAGAGACAAAAATATCACAGGTTCAAAGTCAGCCTCAGCAACTTAC
Organism: Graphiurus murinus; assembly: GCA_004027655.1. Classification (NCBI taxonomy): domain Eukaryota; kingdom Metazoa; phylum Chordata; class Mammalia; order Rodentia; family Gliridae; genus Graphiurus; species Graphiurus murinus. The sequence goes on from PVLC010027070.1 coordinate 7,734, forward strand.
TGAGGTGCTCAGCGACTTAGTGAGACCTTATTTCAAAACTAAAAATAAGCCAGGCGTGGTGGCACACGCTTATAATCCCAGTACTTGGGAAGCTGAGACCAGGGGATCCAGATTCGAGGCCAGCCTCAGCTACTTAGTGAGGCCCTCCACAACTTAATGAGACCCTATTTCAAAAAAAAAAAAAAAAAAGAATAAAGCCGGGTGTGGTGATGCACGCTTTTCATCCCAGTACTTTGGAGGCTGAGACCAGAGGATCCGGGTTCGAGTCCAACCTCAGCTACTTAGTGAGGCCCTCTACAACTTAGTGAGACCCTGCTTCAAAATAAAGACTAAAAAATAGGGCTAGGGGTGTGGCTCGGAGGTAGAATGCCCCTGGGTTCAATCCTCAGTACTGCAAAAAAAAAAGGACTGGGGTTATAGCCCGGAGGTAGAATGCCCCAGGGTTCAATCCCCGGTACCACAAAAATTAATTAATTAATTAATTTAATTAAATAAAAATAAAAATAAATGGAGCTGAGGGTATATCTCCGAGGTAGAACACCACTGGGTTCAACCCCCGGTTCCTAAAATAAGAAAAAGAAGAAACATCTGTGAAACATACCTGGAGTGAAATTCCTCTGTCAGGGCCTTGGTTATGCATTTAAGTTTATCCACAAATTCAGGTGAGCTGAATAAAACACTACCAGAGAAACTTCTGGCCACTAGCAAGACTGAAGCTAGAATAGTTAAGTGGTGCAACTTGGCTTCCATGTCCTGGAGCCGGATTCTGTCCATCAGCAATGTCTGGTGAGGCAGAAAAGAATAGGCAGTCAGAAAAGGAGGGTTCTAATGGAGGCAGTGAATACAGAATAACAAGGTAAAGATCCAACACACATTCCTACCTCAGGGAAGTCTTCATTTCCATTATCCCAAAGGAGGAGATTCAGGTAGCCCTGGTATAGCACCATTGTGAGACTAGGAAGCTCTAAGTTATTCACTTCTTGATCTGGGGATAAACATGCCATGCTGAAGGAGGAGCTAGGAGAGTCAGAAGAACTTGGTAATGGTGTAGTGAGGTCTGTGGCTGCTTTGGTTAACCATTTTGTGGTGTAATCAAGGAGATCTGTGACAGAGAAAGGAATATCCATCTTCAGACTTTAAGGCTTGAAGACAAAGGCTTTGAGATATACTCTTGGTGAATAAAGAAGTGATTTTATAGGTCTTCCTATCTTAAAGAATTACTCCTCACTACCCCTTACCTAAGGAAGAAATTTTCTATTCTAAAAATAGAAAATCATTATAAGGCTGAGCGTGGCGGTGCACACTTGTAATCCCAGAATTTGGGAGGCTGAGACTGGAGGATCCAGGTTCCCGGCCAGCCTCAGCTACCTAGTGAGGTACTGCGCAACTTAGTGAGATCCTGTTTCAAAATAAAGAATAAAAAAAATAGGACTGGGGGTATAGCTTGGAGGTAGAATGCCCCTGAGTTCAATCCCCAGTACCACAAAAAAAAAAAAAGAAAGAAAATCATTATAAAAAAGCAGATTCCAAGGTCAAATTTCCCCCTCTCTTGCTCTTAAACTTTAAACATACTAGGCTGCTTGTCAAGAAGTTCCTGGAATTTAGCTCGTTCATACTGGACAGAATGTTCCTGCAGGTAGGGCCGTATGCTCTGGATAGTATAGTTCACCATGTCCATTTTCATCAGACCGAGAACATGAAAGATGCTCCTGTCATAAGGAGAAACATAACATTAATACTATGAAAGGCAATCTAGTTGATGGGTAGAATTCAAGAAAGGAATCATAAAATCACAGTATTTTATAGTTAGATGGATCCTTTAAAACAAAGGTCCTACTGAAATTCATAGTTTTCTATGGTCTAAATGTCCCCAAAAAGTATTTGTCAGAAACTGAATCTGCAATGCAACAGTGCTTAGAGGTAAGGCCTAATGGAAGGTATTTAGGTTATGATGTCTTCACTCTTATGAATGGATTAATGCCAATTATAAAAGAACTTGAACTTGATTCTGGTGAGGGCTTAGGAGAGAAGAGCTATTGTGAAAATCTTTCTTAGACATTACTTAAATGGTTGTGATCAGGATTGGAATGTTTGTAGAAATATGGATAATAAAGGGCATTCCAATGAAGTCTCAGATGGAAATTTGGGATAATTGAAAACTAGCATAAAGGTGATCCTTGTTATAAATTGGCAAAGAATTTGGAATAACTGTGTCCATGCCCAAAGGTGTTATGGACAATAGATCTTACGAGCAAGAAACTTGATGTCTGGCAGAAGAAGTTTTTAAGCAAAATATCGAAGGGGTTGAGGACAAACCAAGGGTATAACCAAGTAGCCAAGTGACCATTTTTTAAGATTAGTAGAGACAGAAAGGAGTCAGGTGCTATTCAAGAAAATGGGAGAAGGATCCCAAATGAATTTCAGAGATATTCAAAGTGAACCAAGACCTTGAGTGTAAAATTTATAGAGATAATCCCATAGGACCTCGGCAGTTGCTGCCCAGGGTTGCCCTGTAACTCTTTTTTCTGAATTTCCGTGCAGTGCCCCTTGGCCACCATATCTGTGGCTCAAACAGACCCACATTTGACGCAGGCTGGTCCAGGTACAACTTAGGCTGCCAGTCTGAAGGGCACAAGTGAAAAGCCTTGGCAGCATACACGTGGTGCTAATTTGTCAGGAATACAGTAGGTGTGGGCTGAGGCCATGACAGCCTCTGCCTAGATTTCACAGGAGGTTTTGGGCCGGGTATGGTGGCACATGCTTGTAATCCTAGTACTTGGGAGGCTGAGACAGGAGGATTGCAGGTTTTAGGACAGCCTCAACAAGCAGTGAAACTCTCAGCAACCTAGTGAAACCCTGTTCCAAGATAAAAGTAATATAGGGCTGAAGGTGTCGATCAGAGGTAGAATGCCCCTGGGTTCAATCCCCAGGACCAAAAAAAAAAGATGTTTTGAATATCTTGGGGGCACAGACAAGACTTGTATAGGGGTGGAATTCTCATTAGGGCATGCTTAGTGGTACTGCAAGAGTGTGCTGCTTCCAAGTCCCCAGAACTGTAGAGCTACCAGTGCATACTGTCAGCCTGAGAGCTGTAAGCATAATATGAAAACCCCTAAGAGCTGCTGAGACAAGTCAAATTGTGGGAGGTGGGGCTGCCCTAGGTTTTGGGAACTCAACCCCTGCTCCCATGTACCCAGGATGTAAGGCATGGAGCCAAAGGAGATTATTCTTAGCATTTAATATTGTTTTCCTTCTTGGCTTTTGAACTTACTTAGGACCAGTCCCTCCCTCTTTCTTGCCTATTTCTTCCTTTTGAAATAGGAATATCTATCCTATACCTGTTCCACCATTGCATTTTAAAAGTAGATAACTTGTTTAATTTCAGAGGCTCACAGTTGTAGAAGCATTGGCCTCAGAAAGAATCATGCACTGAGCCTCATCCATAAAAGATTTAGATGAAACTCTGAACCTAATAGGACTTTTGAATTGGTACTGAAACAAGTTAAGACTATGAGGCTACTGGGATGGAATGAATGCATTTTGCATGTGAGAAGGACATGAATTTTAGAAGCCAAGGGCCAAATGTTATATTTTGAATCTGTTCCTCAAAAAAAACATGTATTTGAAACATTTCCCAATGCAACAGGGTTTGGAGGTAGTACCTAATGGAAGATGTATAGGTCATGAGGGCTTCACCCTCATGAATGGATAAATACTGATTAGAAAAGGGCTTGAGGCTGTGAATTTAATTTCTTGCTCTCTCTGGCTATGTGACATAGAAATAATTGCCTCAGGAGATGTGGCCCCTCCATCTTAGACTTCCCAGTTTCCAGCATTGTAAAAAATAAATCTCTGCTCTTCGTATATTATCCAATCTCAGATATTCTGTTAAAGCAGCATAAAATATACTAAGGCACAAATGAAAGCACTGGCCAGGGACCCAAGGCCACAGAGTGAATTGGTGGCAGGGCTAAGAACTGATACATCTCCTGACCTTTTAACTATCAGACTAGAGCCCTTTGCACTGAAGTCATTCTATCACCCTACAAAAAGTGGAACCAGTGGAAGGAAAAATCACCCAAAGTGCTAATAACTATCTGTGGGTAGATGGAATGTGAGTGATTGAATTTCTAATTCACTGGGAAAATAATTTTACTTTTCTGAGTCTTTGTTCTTCTAGCTGTAAGACAAAGATGATCCTGATTCCTGTTCCCTCATAGAATTTGGGTTGGACAAATAGGAGAACATCTGGGAAAGGGCTGTTTGAAGAATTATTATACTTTAACCTTAACAGTATCATTTTAAGTTGTCATGTCATAAATGGGGCCTAAATGATCTAAAGATCATCAAAAAGCCATGAAAGACTGTACTTTGGATAAGAAGTCGACAATCCAAGACAAAGAAGTGTTAGCCAGGTCTTCAGTACGGAGAGCTAAATAGACAGGAGCTATATCATAGTATCCAGCTCAGAGTTTTCTTGCATGGTGTCTAAAGGAGATTTCAGGGACAGCACATACTATGGTTTAAATGTGCTTTACCTCCTTAGAAACTCATGTTGAACTTTAATCCACATTGTGAGATACTGAGGGTAAAAACTTGGTGCTTATAGGTGAGGCCTTTGGGAAATAATTAAAGTTGTATAATGTCATCACAGTGGATCCCCCATGAATAATAGTGTGTCTATAAGGAAAAAAGAGAGTAAGATACATATGTGTATTCTGTCACTCACCACGTGGTGCCCTGTACCACCTTGAGCCTCTGCCAGTAAGACAGCCATCATTTGGACCTCCAGAACAGGAGCCAAAATAAGCTGCTTTTCCTTCTAAGTTACCCTGTCTGTGGTACTATGTGATTAGCAACAGAAAATGGACTAAGATAGCATGTCTATATTCTCACCTCAGTAATTGCACTGGATCTGTTATGCTCTCTAATTTCTGCACTGCCTCATCTCGAACAGGTGCACATAGCAAGGCCATCAAACTGACAATATAGTTAGAGAGATGAGGAACATCTAGGGCTCCATGGTCTGTTTCCTGCTTAAGAAGATCCATGTCCAGAGCTTCTTCGATCTCATTTCTTAGACGGTTCTGGCGTGGTAACAGTAGTGATAGCAAGATCTTCCCAGAAAAGGAAATCAAAGAAGCCAAATTTTGTTTAGAATCCTGTACTCTCTTCAATGGACAAAGAAATATTAGGCCAACGCACCCAAGACCATGTTGCTTAGGGATCAGGAAAGTGGATCTCTAATTTTTTTTTTGCGGGACTGGGGATTGAACCCAGGGGCATTCTACCTCCAAGCTATACCCCAGTCCTATTTTTTATTCTTTATTTTGAAACAGGGTCTCACTAAGTTGCGGAGTGCCTCACTAGGTAGCTGAGGCTAACCGCAAACTCGGATCCTCCGGTCTCAGCCTCCCAAATGTTGGGATTACAAGTGTGCGCCACCACGCCCGGCTTGGATCTCTAAACTTCTTAGATACTATTATTTCTCTGACTAGGGAACAATTACAGTTCAAGGCTTCACTGGGATGGATCATTTATAGTTAGTAACTATTTATGGAAGAATGAGAACGAGATGAACAAAAACAAGGGTACAATAAGAAACTCAGGATCTAAGAAATATAAAATATACACCACTACAAGTGATGAGGCATTCTTAATGAAGTATAAGGACATTTATAGGTTATTTTACTCTAAAGGGCAAGAATGGGATAAACAAATGATACTTTAAGAGTCACTTGAGATAGCCTTTTGAGTTAACAGTACAAGTTCTTGTGAACAAGGACTTTTGTATTCATCTCTGTACTTCTAAAACACATAAAATTTAGTAAGGGTTCAGTGAAAATTTATTTGGTTGAATGATATATGGTGTTGTTATAGCAATATCCTAACTGTCAAGCTTCATTTCATGCAAATTAAATAGAAGCCATTCCATACTCTCTATATTCAGAAAGTATGCTACTTAGGATATTAGCAGCGAGTCTACTATGCCCAGGAACTTCACATCAACTAATGGCAGGATAATTACTCACCTCCTTAACTTTTTTTAGAAGTTCAAGAGCACAAGTGAAGTCAGGAGGAGTACTTGATAGCTGCTCTCTCAGATGGTCCCAAAAAGCATTGTACATTGTCTCCACAAACTTGCTTTCCAGACTATTAAGAAGGTAAAATGAGAAAATTTCTCTTTGTCTAGAGAATATAGTAGCATAATCTTCCAAACAGCACTTAAAATCATGAAAATCCATTAAACTGGCAGGCCAAGGGAGCTATATTTAGACTTGAGACGGGTTGAAAAAACTCCAGTTAGCCTCAGATGCAAAAGCACTGCTCACATCCTCTCAGAAAGGCACCTTAAGTTTCCAGAGAAGCCCTCTCCCTGCAACAGGAAGAACCATGAACTAGGGTTGGAACCCTGAGTTCTGACTCTGTTCCTGCATATAGCCTAGATGTGTGACTTCGTTTCTCTTTCCACATACTTAAATCTTTGAACTATATGATCTTTTTTCTTTTAGGCTTGAAATATGAGGTCTTCCTGATAACACTAAAGGTCTTTCAGACACTTCAAAATCAGCAAGCACCAAATGGAGTTCATTATCTTCCCCCTTCAAATCTGTTCCTCATTTATATTCATTTATACTGAGCATTTTTTCCTCTAGAAACATACTTTTAAAGCAAAAGAGCATTTTTTTGTTTTAAAAAATACAAATTATCTGGGTATGGTGACTCACACCTGTAATCTCAGTACTTGGGAGGCTGAGATGGGAGGATTGCAGGTCTGAGGCCAGCCTCAACAACTTAGTGAGACCCTCAGCAACTTAGTAAGACCTGATTTCAAATTAAAAAATAAAATGGGGCTGGAGGCCTAGCTCAGAGGTTCAAGTCCATGGGTTCAATCCCCATTACCAAAGGAAAAAAATTACAAATGATACAAAAATACAAGAAACAAAAGTCAAAGTTCTTCCCTTAACACATCCATTTAATTTTCAAGAGGTCATCAACTGTTATCTGGTATGTCTCAGAGTCCTTCGTAATTCTTTTCCTCTCATCCCTTTTATTTACGTGGTCACCAAATTCCAGAGATTCTGCTTCTTTGTATCTCTAGACACCAACCCCACCTGACATCATCTCCTTCCTGGACGACTGCAATAGTCTATTAAATGGCCACCCTGCCCCCACAAAATGTTACCCCCACAATGTCTTATAGCCTTGCTAAAAATCAATGATTTTCTCCAGATATAAACCTGACCATGATGGCATGCTCACTGAAAGTCCTTCAGGAGCTCCCTATCATTAGCAAGATATTTGACCCTATTTTGCCACCTCTCCTAACACCATGTGCTCCAACAATAACAATCTACCCCCAGAGAAGCTTCTTAATGGCAAACGGCATCTGATCCTCCTACAGGTCCCTAACATTACAATATTTTGCCTTCCATCTAATAAGTATTTAACAAATATTTGTTGAATGAATGCATGACAATGGTTTCCCTTAAGAACCTATAACTATAATTAGTGTCATTTTATAAGCCCAAAATAAGCCAGTTGTCAATCATCTATAGCTAATGGATAATCGAAACTTTCAACCTCTTTTCCAGTATACTTTTTGCATTACTACACTGAAGAAGGCTGTTAATAACCAAAGTTAAAATAAAGCTCTAGATAATACTATTCCCATTGTTTCATTTACCTACCCCTCGCCACTACCACAACCCCTAGCCACTTTAACAGACCTTCACTCTCCTAGTTGCACTTTTTTCAGTACCTCTGTCAGAAGAAAAATAAAACTATCTCAGGCTACAGGAACTGTAAATGAAAAAAAATGCTGGGAGACCAGTGTTTGGGTGAAAACTTCTCTCAGGGAAACTACTTTAGCATAGGTCACTGTTGGCAACAGGCAAGGACAAATCTAAGATGTGTGAAGAACAAGAGAACCACTGACAGAGCCAGGTGCTTTAGTAACAGGATTCCTAAAAGTGGCAAAATAACACAAGCATTTAAGATGATAAATTATGAATGCTGAAATAACATGGATTACTGCAAGAAAATTACCCATTTAACTCTTTTATGTGTGGTACTGGGGATTGAATGCAAGGACACTCTACTGCTGAGCTACACCCCAGTCCCATTTTTATTTTTTATTTGAAACAGGGATTCATTAGGTTGCTGAGAGTCTCACTAAATTTCTGACCCTGGATGTGAACCTGCAATCTTCCTGTCTCAGCCTCTGGTTCTGATTCTAATTATTGAATCTTTATTATGAAGTAGAAATGTTCCCTGAAATCTCCTATTCCATAAAGGGTGGGCAATACTGCTGTTAGAAAAATAATCTGTTCACCTGCACCTGTTAAATCTCTAGACAAATAGCCGGGCGTGGTGGCGCACGCTTGTAATCCCAGCATTCGGGAGGCTGAGACCGGAGGATCCAGGTTCGAGGCCAGCCTCAGCTACCTAGTGAGGCACTCCGCAACTCAGTGAGACTCGGTTTCAAAATAAAGAATAAAAATAGGGCTGGGGGTATAGCTCGGAGGTAGAATGCCCCTGAGTTCAATCCCCAGTACCACACACACACAAAAAAAATCTCTAGACAATTAAAAGAGTAACTCCTGGGAAGTATATCCTCCAACATCTGAAATTCACTCTGTATTTTATTATTAACTGGGGGGCCTAAAGTAAACATTTTGACAATAATCGTATTGGTTCATTCCATACTTAAATATAATTTGCTATTTTGACTCTTTTAAACTAATACACTGATTATTTTGCTGTTTTAGTTGTTGATACTATTCAAGACATAAACATTAAATTAACAAAATGCTTTCAGTGTGATAAAAAGCATTTGTGCTATGTGCTATGTGCACGTGCCAGGAAAAAAATAACAGTCTGTACCTCTTTGAAGATAAAACCTTCTCTTCCATGTAGAAATCTTGGTTTACCACAATTTCATGAGCAATGCTCAACTTGGAAGCTTCATTAACTGTCTCAATTAGATCAGTGTCACGTACTTCAGGTTGGCTCTCTAGGAAAAAAACAGTAGTCATTAAAAGGTAATCCACATAAATTAGAATTTTTATTTTATTCAGAGATTCATTCAGACAAGTAAGGAAGGCCTCCAAATCTAGATTCATCAATCGATTTTAACAGAGACTCAATCACTCCAGTATTTGAGATTTTATGAACTACTTGCCTTTCAACAGCACTGGAAACTTTCAGAGAAATCAAGTACGAGAAGTTAGCTTATAAAAAGCAGCAAATGACAGCATTCGGGAGGCTGAGACTGGAGGATCCTGGTTCTTGGCCAGCCTCAGCTACCTAGTGAGGCACTCCGCAACTTAGTGAGACCCTGTTTCAAAATAAAGAATAAAAAATAGGGCTGGGGGGTGTAGCTCGGAGGAAGAACGCCCCTGAGTTAGTTTAATCTCCAGTACTGCAAAAAAAAAAAAAAAAAAAAAAAAAAAGCAGCAAATGAGCCGGGCGTGGTGGCGCACGCTTGTAATCCCAGCATTTGGGAGGCTGAGACTGGAGGATCCGGGTTCGTGGCCAGCCTCAACTACCTAGTGAGGCACTCCGCAACTTAGTGAGACTCGGTTTCCAAATAAAGAATAAAAAATAGGGCTGGGGGTATAGCTCGGAGGTAGAATGCCCCTGAGTTCAACCCCCAGTACCACACACAAAAAAATCAGTGAAGAGCTGGGCATGGTGGCATACACTTGTAATCCCAGTACTTTGGAGACTGAAACCAGAGGATCCGGGTTCCTGGCTAGCCTTATCTACTTAGTGAGGCCCTCTGCAACTTAGTGAGACCCTATTTCAAAATAAAGAACAAAAAGTAGGGCTGGGGGTGTAGCTCAGAGGTAGAATGTACTGGGTTCAATCCCCACTACAGCCAAAAAAAAAAATCAGTGCAATATTTTTATTGTTTTATTTCATTCAATATTGGTAAGAACTATGCCACAGACAAAGACTGGAATTAGGAGATCAATGTTCTAAGTTTATTATACAAACTACTTATAGCAGTAATAAACAGTGAGCATACACAGTAGTTAAATTTATTATTTGATATATTTTATATATAAAATAAAACATGCAATAAAATGTTTTCTCTCTCACTTTAAATATAGATCCATAAGCCGGGCATGGTGGTGAATGCTGGTAATCCCAGTACTTGGGAGACTGAGACAGGAGGATTGCGGGTTCTTGGGCAGCCTCAGCTACTTAGTGAGGCCCTCCACAACTTAGTGAGACCCTGTTTCAAAATAAAGAATGAAAAATAGGGCTGAGGGTGGAGCTTGGAGGTAGAATGCCCCCAAGTTCCATCCCCAGTACTGCAATAAATAAATAAATAAATATATATATATAAATGGATGTAGATCCATAATTTGTTCAAAAAGGACTATTTGTCCCCACAGTGTAATAATTTTCCAAGACGGTATACTTACGTGCACTTATTTTTCATTAAAATCGTTTTTCAACAAAAGTTTCAAGTGACATTTCCTTTCTGTCCTAACTAAAAAGCTTAAAATATGCCACTAATCAACTTATTTAGATATTTAAGAGACACTATGAAATAAGAATTATGCTATTTTGTTTACTATCACAGACCTCAGGTAGCCCCCAGAGAAACACATATGATTCAATATAAAAGCATCATGTCCTCCATCTATTTTTTCCTCATTTCAGTATTTAAGGGTTTAGATCAAGCTGCTATCTTTGGACTGGTCTGCAAATTAATGTTTGGTTAAATTCATTGAGATTATGAAAGAATTACAATTTGAGTTCCTGTGAGGTTGCATTAGACAAATCAAAGCGTCAAATGCCTAACCCCAATGTTTACATAAGACTGTTAATACACAACTAAAAAAAAATTACCCCAGCTGTTTCTTATGTCAACAAAATACTCCTAAAAAAAGACAGAACACGACTTCAGCATCAAATAATGAGGGTTATATCTGATCTGTTGTAGATCTACCATTACACTCTCTGTAATCAAAATACAAGAATGCTGTCTATTTCCCATGTTTTGAACTGACTCAACCACTCTTAAGTCGTGTTAAACACAGATAATTAGGGTTTGTTGGGCTCGCTCTCTATCTGGAGCCAAAATCTTTTAATTTTACTTGCCAATCAAGGGCCTAAATCCTGTGCATAATGATGAGGGGCAAAAAGGCAAGAAAAAGAATAATCTGAAAGAGGAAAAATTCAAGGTTACAAAACAAACAAGCAAACAAAAAAATTCTATATTCCCTTAAGGGCAATATAAAGCCATGGGCTGCCCGTTCCTTGACCTGCTATGAAGCAGTGCCTATGGAAGTGGTACAATTACTCCAGACCTACCTGGAAAGTGGTTATCTAAAGAGGTCTTGTCTTCCTGGCCCTGCCCTGGTGTTTTAGGCTTAGGGGCCTCATTCTCTACTTCACTGGGGCCATTCTGGGGCACAGTTTTTTCAGCTTTCGGCATCTTGATGTTATCTGGAATCATCAGAGAGAAAAAGAAGAGGCAAGCTGCATAAGATCTGCCCGTGGCACAGGGACAAGGGGGGAAAGTGTTATTCACAAAGGCTATTGTGTACCCTGATGCCTGAACCTGCGGCTCCCAGTTGAGAGGACAAGGTGCATCAAAGGCCTCTCAGAGGTCCTCAAACATGACTCGGGAGAAGAGAAATTGTGTCTAGTTGGACTGTCTTTACTGAAAGCTTAGCGTTGGGCAAGCAGAAGAGAAACCAAGGCCCGGAGAGGGTCAACGACTCCCCAGGAGGGCAGGCTGTACGACGCTACTGGCCAAACTAGGAAAAGAATCTTTCTTGGCTACCGTTAATTGGTCCCAAAATACCCGCTTCCTCCTGAACTTCCTCTTCGGATCCTCCAGAAGAGGGCTAGCCGCTTGAACTCAGGCGGCAGGGTCCATCCCGGCCTCTACATCCCTCTGGCCCCTGGGCCCTCACCTCTTCCTGGCTCTTGACCCGCTGCCCCTTGGCTGCAGACTGGTAGCCAGACCCCTAGGTTTCCCAGCCTGCTCCTGGACTATACCATGGTGGCCAGAGAGAGGGGGGAGATCGTCAGGGAGGGGGTCGGATGGAACCATGCAGATGACAAGATCTACCTGGAGTACACCCCTGCCCGTGATGCTAAGTAAGACAGTCCAAAACGCTGAATAAAGGGTGGTTTGTTTCCAGGGTAGGGGGGCGGGGTCAAGGGGAGTTGGCTAGTGAAGTTGCTGTCTTACTGGAGAGTGTATTCTATAAATATTAAATCTGAATCCTCTCCTCACCCTCTCCTGGCATTTGCTCCAGTAATGTCAATCATTATACAAATTGCTCTCGCATCAAACATGGGAAAAATGTTTTAGTACGTTTTTCTTGAAGCAGGTTGTGTTGCACACCTGTAATCCCCATACTTGGGAGGCTGGGACAGAAGAATTGCAGGTTCGAAACCAGCCTGAGCAACTCAGTGAGATCATGCTTCAAAATTTAAAAAAATGTCTGGGTTTGTAACTCGGAGGTAAAATTCCCTGGATTCCGTCCCCAGTGCCACAATTTTTTAATTTGAATATATATATATAGGGGCATTCTACCTCCGAGCTACATCCCCAGCCCTATTTTTATTCTTTATTTTGAAACAGGGTCTCACTAAGTTGCAGAGGGCCTCACTAAGTAGCTGAGGCTGCCTGGAACCTGCGATCCTCCTGTTTCAGCCTCCCAAATACTGGGATTACAAGTATGCGCCACCACGTCTGGCTAAAATCTTATCTTCTTAAGGTGCATGTCTCACTATACCAGAAGGTGATTTCTCCTTTTTTTTTTTTGCGGTACTGGGGATTGAACTCAGGGGCATTCTACCTCCGAGCTATACCCCCAGCCCTATTTTTTTTTCTTTATTTTGAAACCGAGTCTCACTAAGTTGCAGAGTGCCTCACTAGGTAGCTGAGGCTGGCCGCGAACCCGGATCCTCCGGTCTCAGCCTCCCAAATGCTGGGATTACAAGCGTGCGCCACCACGCCCGGCTTGTGATTTCTCCTTTTAAAAATAAGAATTCTATTTGCTTTCTAAGAAAATGTTTCCAGAATGGCGCCAATTCACTTACTCACAAAATTGCATTGTTTAAAAGAATTCCCTCAATGGTTCCTGAAATTTTATTAGTATTTAATTCAAAAAAGTTAAACAATCTCTTTAGGTGTATTTTTATATCCGACCTCCCTGGGAGAGGTAATGGGGAAAAATAGAGTGAGAACAACAATGGAGGGAAGATAGAGGATAGTGGCAAATTACAAAATACACTGTCATGGTTGGCCAGACAGTGTATTTAATAAACTGTATCATCAGCAGTTATCAAGAACCAACTAGATGAAAATTCTAAATTGAAAGGAAAAGAAGAATGAAGTGGATAATATGCCCTCCTCCCCTCCAAGTCTCAGTTAATAATTGATTTTTATGTAACTATGTACAAAACTCTTACATTCCTAATCTATATGCTCTGCACAGAATACTACCTGCACAATGCTATGACAGATATTATTTTGTACTCATTTAATAAGCAAACAAATCAGGGATAAGAGAGATAAGGTAAATTGCTGAAGATCACACAGCAAGTAAGGGAGATAAACCTTGAATACTTGTCTTCAGACTCTTGAATATATATTCACACACACGCATTCCTATTTATTTATTTATTTATTTATTTATTTATTTTGCGGTACTGGGGATTGAACTCAGGGGCATTCTACCTCCGAGCTATACCCCCAGCCTTATTTTTTATTCTTTATTTTGAAACCGAGTCTCACTAAGTTGCAGAGTGCCTCACTAGGTAGCTGAGGCTGGCCGCGAACCCGGATCCTCCGGTCTCAGCCTCCCGAATGCTGGGATTACAAGCGTGCGCCACCACGCCCGGCTTACATTCCTTTTTATTATACCACCATACTTCCACAGTATGGTAAGTACCAGACGTTGGGTATGTACAAGAAGAATTATAGTTGTCACTGGACCCCACCCTCCTTCTCCCTCCCTGCAGATGTTAGTGAGATTGACAGTGATATCTTCATGTACAGACATAATGCTATTTGATGTTTTCCTTCCTCTATTGGTGTCTCTTCTGTTTTATCTGAAGTCCTATTTCTTTCCTATTTTCTCTCTAGCTTCCACATATGAGAGGAAACATATGACCCTGGTCTTAACTTGAGAATGTTATGCTAAGTGAAATGTTGAGCACCATTTAATGTGCTTATTATCCATTTTGATATCTTTTTTCAAGAATTGTCTATTCAGCCGGGCGTGGTGGCGCACGCTTGTAATCCCAGCATTCGGGAGGCTGAGACCGGAGGATCCGGGTTCGCGGCCAGCCTCAGCTACCTAGTGAGGCACTCCGCAACTTAGTGAGACTCGGTTTCAAAATAAAAGAATAAAAAATAGGGCTGGGGGCGTAGCTCGGAGGTAGAATGCCCCTGAGTTCAATCCCCAGTACC